>CM041782.1:176751582-176915533 GCA_023374045.1 Limonium bicolor | reverse complement strand
TTTCTCTTGGCACCAAAATGGAGCTTTGAAAGATTTGAAAAGATAGAAAGATAGGTCTTGACCTAACTAAGACAAATATGCAATTTGTTTTGGATTTGGAGCTTGGAGTTGTATTTGGCAAGTGATTGAAGATGGAGAACCCATGAATGAAGCTCTCTCGGTTTGGAGCAAAAGAAGAGAAGAAGAAATCGTGTGGAGAAGAGGAATGAAGAGAGAGAAGAAGAAAAGGTAGGCTAAGGTAAGATATTTGCTTTAATAAAGCAAATAGTAACTTCTTTACTTACTCTCTTCTTTCCTTTCTCATTTAATGACTCATGTGGTGACTCCCCACATAAAAACCGGCCACCCTCTTAATATAAGGCCAACATGGTCTTTGTTGACCAATTAATTGACTTATATTGATTAAAACTTAAACTAGTCACTAAATAGTTACTATTCACTAATCAAGGCACATAATCGGGAAATTTTTGATTTCCCATTGATTTAGACCTCCTAATGTGATACTAATTAGTACACATGTTGATTAAAGAGTAATGATGGACATTTAGCCACTCAAAACTCAATTCTAAGACAATTTCTCAAAAATGTGCTTTAAGACTTCTTAAAGCACATTTTGTGTTTTAACTTGTTTTCAAGCTTGGTTTTCTTTGCTAATTGATTTAAAATGACCATTAGAATATTACTAAGGTCTTACCAAGATATTTGGGTACTCACCCAAGTCTCTCCAAGCTTAGAGCACGTTTTTGCCCTAATTGCCCTTAAGGCATTTCCTTGTGTTTTCCTTGGTTTAAATTATCTACCAATCTTTCTAAGGCATATTTTAGCCTTAATACATCATGATTTGATGTTTTCTTAGCATACTTAGGTTTGGGGTATTTCAATCTACCCCCCTTAAAAGAACTTTGTCCCCAAAGTTCCCATGCATCTTATCTTATTAGAATACATGCCTTACCTCATTCCTTAGATCATATAGATCACACTTATGTATACTTAATCTCATTGGATCATTGGATCCACCATATTCTTATACCTAAATATCACACAACATGCTTAAGCATGTGCAGCATTCAAAATTCCTTTTGTTCCTTTTGATGATTAAAACATTCACATAATTTCCAACGTATTCTCCCATGTCACCGGTCCGTAGACAATGGCTCATTCGTCCTCGTCACCATGGGCCAGAATACAAAACACGCTGCTCTCCCCATGTCACCGGTCCGAAGACAAAGGCTCGTGCGTCCTCGACTTCATGGGCGAGACTCAGTAAAAAGGTAATCCTTTTTACGAGGTCATGTGAGGAATAATTCCTCTAATTAAAAATACAAGCAACTCCAATTTCATTTTTATCCCAAGGTCTCTATCCTTAGTGTGATTTAATTGTGACCACTGGTAGGGAGTTTCAGGAATCATCCAACCCTGATGTGATCAGCATCAGTGTAGAACTATCCTTCCACCCCAATTTGTGTTCGGTTTCCCTTGATCCCTAGAAAATCAAGTTCCACCTCCCACGTCATTTTCAAACATCAGATAATTCACTAATGTCCAATTTTCTATCTTTTTAGTTCTTCTAATCATAATCAATACATCTCCAATGTGTAGACTCAGTCCATCAAACATTCCCAATTCATCTCTTAGTAATTACCTCAAGACTTAAATTCCTACTAAGTTCTATATCAGTCTCATATCAACTTCCACTGTCTCATACCACATAGCATTACTATATCCTAACTCATGCTCATATCAAATAATATCTCATAGTGTTATCTTATTCTTATCTCCCACATAGTCTCATATTGACTCATACCTCATATATTCCTTATTCCTTAAGTCTCCTTAATCCTCTTTCTTAATTCTCTTAACTTGTACTCACACCGGAGTTAACAAGATGGATACTTAATATGTATGGTATTCACATCTTCTGTGTGTAATAACCATGATTTATCTCAAAATGTTTATGTAAAACATATTCTCAAATTGTTTTGTGCTATGCACACCGTAGTTTATGTACTCAGTACACAAACATACGCTAAGCGGTTTTCGCTCTACCCCCCTTAAAATGGATTACGCCCACGTAATCAACATTACATGATCTTTGAACATAAGTTCAAGATGTCTAATTCTTACCAAGCATTCTAGCTTCCACGTCATCTATCTTACTTATAATTCGATCAGAAATGACTTAGTCTCTGTATCGAGGATTCTTAACGGTGCTTATACCGTATTCTTAACTTAGTTTGGTCTAATCTCAAAGTAGTGATCTGCTAGCTTCCGCTGCACCACTCTGATAATCTTAGGCCTAACTGCCTCACTTAGCTTTTGATAGCATTGTATATCCTTCTGCCTCCTTACTGTTTAGGAATATTAGTCTCTCAATGGACACGTGTTATCTTTATATATACACGGCCTTAATGAGTTATAACTCGTCTATCCATTCTCCTTGAAGATCTTACGCTCATACTCTTAGTATTTTCTCGAATATCTAAATTGTTCTCCCCAACTGACCTTTGGTCTGAGGATGATTCTTAGCCTGAAACTACTGTTTAGTGCATAATGCGCTTTACAGTCTTAATCCCTTACATCTTAAGACATATCCAATGTCTGTACTTAATAATCCGTGCTCTTCGCACTTCATAGTTTGTTCTCTGGTTCCTCCGTGTTGCTGATTCAACTGAGTTCTTCTCTTCGACTGTTTGTGGTAGTAGCTGCTCTTGTCTGGTCTTGCGTCGTTGTTGGTGGTACGGAGTCGACTACTTCCCGTGTTCCTTACACCACTCGTTCACATGCATGGGGTACCTTACTGGTACATTACTACTTACCCAACTAACTCATAAATGAGCGTGTCAGGCCTGCAAGCCCCTGTGGGGTGCAGTCGTCCCACGTCTCGTTTTAGTAAACTCATGGTGTCCGTCACACGTTTAGCTATTGCTAATTATGAAGTATTCTGTTGTCGATCTCCTCTTTCATCGTTCCCTAATAACGTTTATTGTTCTTCTTGAAGTTAATCAAGGGAAGTCTACTTACTGTGTCCTTGGTTATGGTATGCTCCAGCTCCTTTCTGTATTCCGTACTGATTCGGTCTCTTAATAATTGAGGTCTCTTCCGTAGAGCCTCTTATCTTGTTTTTCATATTGCTCTCACTGGGAATGCACTTCCAGTTCCTTAAGGAATGGGTAGTGTGCTTCCTGTGAAGTCTTACCTCACCAGGTCCAGACTACTGGCATCACTGCTCAGTTCGTCTATCATCTTATTTCCTTACTTATGCTGGTCTTAACTCATAAATCTAATTGCCTCAGTGTCAATATTTGACGGCTCATACATAATGGTCGCCTTACCGCGCACCATGACTTAATCCACTTATCTAACTATTGCACTCTCGACCACTACTACAGTGGTAGTCGGCCTTTACCATGTTGCCCATTAATGGTGCAACCCCTTATTCACTTATTCTAATGTCTTAACTTATACTCAATCCCTTCTTGGTGTAAACACACTGGGAGTTCTCTCATTCCGGTATTGGCGGTTGTCGTACCGTGTTGTAAAATAGTTGACTCTTGATATGAAGACGTTCTGTTCCAATCTCAGATTCGTAAGTAGGCTAATTTCTTTCGCTTCCTTTCATCCTTAGTGATGTTATCTACCATGTAGTTTTAACTGGTTACTGAAGAAGTCGTCCACTGAATCACAAGCTCTTCTGAGCATTGATTAATTGACGTGCCATAATGTGCAGTCACAATGTTTATCTCTGCCCATTACAAATTCTTACATCCTGGGTGTTGGATATGGGGTCTATCTGTGCAACCTTCCTTATTACTCAAGTGTATCTGATATATTTCAAGGAAATCTCAAGGTTCATAGTTTCCATTTTCTAAATAAAGTGTATTTCATCTCTAATAAGTGAAAACCCTTTTTGAGGGGTTCATTCCCACTCATGGCCTCACAACAAGGAGAGGTATCCCCACCCTAAAAGGCATGGTTCGTTCTCCGCTCCTGTCCTTAGCATTATCTCAATATTCTCATTGGTACCCTTTCTTGGTATTGTCTTTCCCAATCTAAATTATAGGTTTGGTAACCGTTCATATCTACAAATTGTAGTCCCTCATGGCTTAAACAAGCTCTCTTATAACTTACTGCGCCTCGGGCTCTGATGTGGTTAACATCTTTGGCTCGTAGGCTCTTAATGCTTAATGTCTCAGTTCATTATTTGTACTCTTACTCATCTGTAGGTTATCCTCATAAACTTTTGGTCCGTTGGAACACCATCAATCATTAGGTTACATACCAAATGTAGTATCGGGTTTTATGATAAGTTGTTACATCCCGCTTCCTGCTATGGAAGTTGTTCGGGTGATCTGAGGTTACTTAATGTCTTTGACAACACTGTCATTTTACTAGACTTATGTCTTTTGGCAATTAAGGATAAGTTCGTATTAGGCGTTTGCCTTACGGTGTCCAAGTTGGATATCATCCTGGCATCTTATACTTCTATCTCAACGCTTCGTTCAACTTCCGTTGACTACGCCACCCGTTGATGATCAATCATACCTGGGTGTTAATGAGTTAAACAAACAGTGTTAACCGTCATTCATCAGTTGTTCGGCTCGACTATGCCCGCTCTGTGGGGGTAGTCCTCTGAGCTTTCCTTTTCCAGGGTTGTACGACTTTAATCCTTAGTAGGTTATAGCTTACGTTTATTTCTTGTATCCTTGTTTTCTGGGTTTTCCAACATCTTCATTGAAGAATGTTGTTATTGGTATCCTTAATGGTCACTCTGGGAGTCTTATCCCGTTTTCGTTGTAAGTCAATGCTTCAACAGTCTCTATAGTATCTTATAATACATCCCTTGTATATCATTGCTTAAATAGTGTTTTTGCTCGCGATACCGAGCAATCTCTTAGGTTTTCCCCTTGGAGTTCGGGATTGATGTTCCTACCGTACTGTCGGTTATCGTTGTAGTGGGTTATACCGTTGCTAATATTTATATGGTTTAGTACTTTGTCTGAGTTCCGCTCCCGGCTGACTGGTGTGTCACCTCATCTCATCATGGTCAGGCCGTCGGGCCTTTCCAAGGTCCTACTTTTCTGTTCTTATGGATTTACAATCCGGTATTAACATGTATTACAACTGTAGCGTTCTCCTATCTCGCCTTGATGGCTTTTCGTGTGGCTTAACCGTGGTAGCACTTGCTATGGCAAGTGCGCCATGCAGGATGGGTTGTTGGTACAAGGTACATCGGTAGTGACACTTCCTTCTAATTTCCATGTAATTGGTAGTCCTCGGGACTCCTTCGATAATCTCTTATTTTTGGATAACCGTTCATCCGGCAGTTTCCTTGTTGTTTGACAGTACTGTCATCTACCAGGGCGTTCCTCCTTCTGAGGGAATCCCTTAATATTTTCTTATGTCTTAATCCTCGCCCTTGTCTCCACACATCTTGTTGTGGTTACTGAGTAATGATTGTCCTTTAGGCACTACATCGTAGTCCTATTTCGGTAAACCATTTATATGAGTTCCCGTTCCTTAACTGGACCTTCCAGTAATCTTAATCCTCATGCTCTGTATTATTTCACTGTTATTCTCCTTCAGACCACTGTCCGGTACTCATGTCATTTCTCTTTTTCCTTTCTATTGCACCCGTAGTGCTTTCCTTATCATTGGTATGGCGGGTTATTTCGACTGCGTAGCATGTCGACCCATGTTGCCGGTAATTACCGTTCCCTTACTGATAGTATTCCATGGGTAGCGCCTGTTTCTCTGTTGCGCTCCATTAAAAATCTCCCAATTCTCCTTAACTGTTGTACAACAAGTTGTTTCTCATATTGCTTACCGTTAGCTAACTGCCAGATCGGGTTTCCCAAGTAAGAGAAGACTTTCTTCTCTCTGGCGTTTGTTCCACATACTTAGGGTTAGGGATGTGGAGGGCGGGCCTAGGTACTATGGATATCCGGTAAACACCGGGGAGTCCTGGCTAACGCACCTCACACTCTATCTCTCAACCCTTAACCCATAACTCAATCTCAGCCTCAATATCCTCCTAAGTTCGGTATTTCTTGTCTTCAGAGCGTAACTACGCTCTGATACCACTTTTTGTAACACCCCAACTCAATCCAATTGTGGTCTTGCAACTTAACAGCATATATACATACATGTCACAGCGGAATTCTTTACAATCCAGAACCTTGCCACGGTCTGACTACAGAATATACCGAACATTAGTCTAACAACCTTAACCATTTACATAACCTTCTTACAATCCACTCACAACCTATACATCTTACTAACTCAATTGCCATACGAGTGTACAGGCACAACTCGTAGGTCATACTTAATCCTTAACACTTGCACTCCTTCTTACTCTCGCGACGGCCGCTCCTGATGTTCCACCTGGGTGAGCCTCGATTTTAAACCCTATCCTATGTTGATTAAAGTTGATTAGGATCTAAACGGGTTTTAGGTCCACTTATAACCTAAGATTAATAACTATGTCACATAACAATAATTATTAAGACCTAAGCTAGCTCACTGGAACCTATTATGAGTCGCCACCTAATTTGACCTAGATTAAATTAGGAAAGGAGAGTTCGGGTTCGGGGCTTGATATTCGACTTATTTAGGGTTCAATTACTTTCATTACCCCTCCTAAGTCGTTTTTCCTCTACTTAGTTTATCTACGGCTTATTACGAGTTGTTTTAACCTAAGTTCGGCGAGCTTCTGTTTTTTTTTTTTTTAACATTTTTTGACAGAGAATTAAAGTGAAATTAAAAGCTACCTAAACTAGGGTTTCGGAGGCAGAATTAGGTCAAATTTTGATTACGTCCGTAGCCACGGACCAAACGTCCGAGACCCACGGACCCCAGTTAACCTAAATATACAGAAAAGTCGAAATTAAAGGAAAACAAAATTTGCAAGGTCCGGGGCCACGGACAGGATGTCCGTGGGCCCGGACATTATTAGAAAACCTAAATTTTGAATTTTAAAATCCCGCCGCGTCCGTGGGTGTCCGTGGTCTCGGACAACGCGTCCGAGGTCCGGACCATAGGCCGAGGTCACGGACCACCCACGGACAGGGGTTTTCAGAAGGTTCCCGAGGGTGTTTGAGCTCAAATTTTATGGGTGTGTAGCCTGAAAGATTTACAAGTCGTTAGTGATTGAAGGTTTTCAATTGAACTCGAATTAAGCACGAAATTTGTAACAAGTTATTGGACAGAAGCTTAAACAAACGTCAATACAGAAGCGTAAACAGGTTGGTTTGAACCAAACTTTGACAGAGAGTTAACAAGGTTGTGGGGAATCAGAAAAGTGGGATTGTAACCTGTTTTACCTTCGAATTCAAGATGATCTTCACGTTGGGATTCTCCGGGAGGCTCCGATGATGCCGGTTCCGGATTGAGTTCGACCCAGGCTTCTGGTTTGTTGATTGTTGATGATGTTCTTCACGTTTTGGAGGGGTTTGGTTGATGTTTGATGATTGTTGATGTGTTAGGAGTGAAAAGTGCGTTTAGGTGGTGATTTCGAGAGATTTTTGATGTGATTTTGGTGCTTGGATGTGTAAAAACGTGAGGAGAAGGAACGGCTAGGTTTTCTGGTTGCTTAGGGTTCTTGAGGTTCTGATTTGATCATGGGATAAGGTTCCTTATATAGACTTCCTTAAAGATAAAAAATCCGGTAAAAACCGAGATTTACCGACGTTTTAGCTCAAGGGCTTCCAAAAGGAATTTGATTATGAAATTTCACACATGGGTAAAGGATGATAATTCTGATTTTTCTAAAGTGAGATCGAATTTTTTGGGTATTGGAATATTTTTAAATTCAATTTCTCGTCAGATTCAATCAGAAATTGCTAGAAAATTATTGGAAATTCGAAAAATCAAAATTCCAACGCCATTATGCTTAAAAGTCATCCTCTATCATGGGTTAAAATATCAAAGCATTTCAAGTTGATTTGACCCTTATTTGGAGGAGAGAGAAAGCCTATAGGGGGCTTAGGAGCCTTGAAAAATTACGACAATGCCCCGGATGACTAAGCTGTCCCTAGTACTCTGAAATGTGCCGATCGAACTGGGAACCCTTGCTACTAGCCTATTAGTAGAGACTCTCCTCCGGGGGGTTGAAATTTTGGGTATAACAGATTGCCCCCCGTCAACTAGACTTTGTAGTGGAAATGAAAAGGCTAGTTGATGCTTGAGTGATACCCCGAAATTTTGGATCTTAAAAGGCCCCTCGTGCAACTGAAATCCGACAAGTTGTGTCGAGCTATTCTAAGGCGCTGACTACTATGAGTAAAGTGGAAGGGTGTCGAGTGGTTCTAAGGCGTCGACCACCTAAAGGTAATGATGAAGTAATGTCAGACTATTCTAAGGCGTCGACTACCTATAAGGATGATATGATGTCAAGCTATTCTAAGGCGTGACTACCTATAAGGATGATAAGATGTCAAGCTATTCTAAGGCGTTGACTACCTAAAATGATGATATGTTGTCGAGCTATTGCTGACTACCTAAAGTGATGATATGCTGTCGAGCTATTCTAAGGCGCTGACACCTAAAGTGATGAAAATGATGTCAAGCTATTCTAAGGCGTTGACTACCTAAATGATGATATGATGTCAAGCTATTCTAAGGCGTTGACTACCTAAAATGATGAAAATGGAGTAATGTCAAGCGATTCTAAGGCGTCGACTACCTGAAAGATGAATGGAATACACCGAGCATTATAAGGTGTCGGGAACCTGGAGTACGCCGAGCATTATAAGGTGTCGGGAACCTGGAATATGCCGAGCATTATAAGGTGTCGGGAAACCTGGAATATGCCGAGCATTATAAGGTGTCGGGAACCTGGAATATGCCGAGCATTATAAGGTGTCGGGAACCTGGAATACGCCGAGCATTATAAGGTGTCGGGAACCTGGAGTACGCCGAGCATTATAAGGTGTCGGGAACCTGGAATATGCCGAGCATTATAAGGTGTCGGGAACCTGGAATACGCCGAGCATTATAAGGTGTCGGGAACCTGGAATACGCCGAGCATTATAAGGTGTCGGGAACCTGGAATATGCCGAGCATTATAAGGTGTCGGGAACCTGGAATACGCCGAGCATTATAAGGTGTCGGGAACCTGGAATACGCCGAGCATTATAAGGTGTCGGGAACCTGGAATACGCCGAGCATTATAAGGTGTCGGGAACCTGAATTCAAATGGGATACACCGAGCATTATAAGGTGTCGGGAACCTGAAGTATAAAGGTGATGATGCTATGGGGATGATATGCTAATTTGTCGAAAGCAAGGAATTGCTAGGAACATGCCAAACATGGCGATGATGTAGGTTGGTTGAAAGCAAGAAATTGCTAGGAATACGCCAAACATGGCGATGATGTAGGTTGGTTGAAAGCAAGAAATATGCCAAACATGGCGATGATGCAGATTTGTTTAAAGCAAGAAATTGCTAGGAATACGCCAAACATGGCGATGTTTGAAGAAGAATTGTTCAAGACAAGAAATTGCTGATGAAGGTGCCAAACATGGCAGTGTTTGAGGAAAATTCTATTTATTGAAAAAGAAAGTGAAGTTATCATTTCCTGACTAAAGATTTCAGACTTGTAATTTATCTCCTAGGAGATGAACATGCTACAGGTGGGGTGTGGTGTTTGATGCAGAGATCTTTTGAGTGGTGATCAGGGCATATGTGTGCCTGTGGTGTATGATGTGAAGGTAAGGGCTTACGTGAGCCTGTGTGGTGAAGTAGAATTTGTGTGGGGTAAGGGCTTGTGTGGGCCCGAGTGTTTTGTGTGGGGTAAGGGCTTTGTGGGCCCGAGGTGTTTGGTGTGGAGGTAAGGGCTTATGTGTGCCTGTGGTGATGGAGGTGCTCAAGCTTTGGGTTTCAATTGGTGTTATCATGGCAATTGTTGGAGCCAACAATTGCCCCCAGTATTTTTCCCTTAAGACAATATGAGCTAGAGTTCATGGCAATTGATCGTTCCGATCGATTGCCCCCAGTATTTTCTTTGATCAAACGTGCGAATGAGTCTTGTCCTCACAGGGTCAAGGCTTATGTTCTGATTTGGTGCTTCCTAACCTACACTCGACGTGTTTGGCGTTTACACTCGTTTCTCACTTACGGTCACAACTTCTAGACCATTGAATTTGATATTTGATGAATTTACGCATTCGATCTGTTACTTTCACGTGATTGGATACACAACTACCAAGTCGGAAGTCTTCGAGGCTTATAACGTGGCCACAGGGTGTGATGAAAGACGACGGGATCATGGAGGGATATTTGAGGTATGTGGAGCTTGAATGGGTGACCAAAGCTGCAACTTGCGTCTTCTCTCGGATTCATCTTCCTTGTCTTGAAGCCGTCTGGCTGCTTCATGTTGACGTTGTTTTCGAGCTTCTGGACCTGGACGTTTGAAGTTGTCCTTTACACTATTTCTCTTTTCGTCATTGGATTTCTTCGAGGCACTTCGGGTTTGCCTTTTGTTTTATCCTTTCTTGGTTTTGCCTTCGGGGTTCTTGTGTTTCCCGGTTTTGGGCTTCGAGAGCTGTTTTGATGTGAGCTCTTTTGATCCTGTGTCACTCTGGGACCATTTGCGGATCGCTTTGTCATGCTGATAGCGGCATTGCTTCTTTGGACTGATGAGAATGTTATCTGAGAGTCGGGCTCCTTGCGTCCTTTGGTCACCGGGTCGGACATTCATCATTGGCTGGGTTATTTTGTGGAGTTCATAATGTCGAAAAGGGATATATGGAAGGCTCAGCGGGGGTGCCTAGGGTTTAATGTCAGGGTTTAAAAGCTTTTGGCTATGTGGTGCTGTACCTAGGTGCTTCGTCATTCCTGATAGTTGTATATCCGTTCTTTGTTACTTTTCACAGGTCTAAGCGTAAATTTACAAATTATCTCCTTCGGTCGGAGTTATACCGTTTACCTCACCTTTGAATGTGGACTCACCGGAGTCGTGTAAAAATGACACGCTCGTTCACTCATGGTTTTTCCGCTCAAGACACTCTCGCGAATTTCACTCAAAGACTAGTTCACACGTTTAAACAAAAGATTCGAAGACAATGATTCTAAACTCAGATTGCCCCCAGTATTGATTTGGGGTTTGTGACAACAGTTTGATAGATGTGGGCCTTGAACCTCATTGTGGGTTGTTTGGATATTATGTGGTGAGTTGTGGTGTTTGGTTAGGCATGTTCAAATTTTTAGAAACAAGAGACAAGCCGTTCCATCGCATAGTCTGAAAACGATTACTTCGTGAGTGCTCTTTTTTTAAGTTTTTTCGAATAAACGAATGATGCTTTGTATAAAAATTATGAAAACGGAACTATGTTTTATTCAACAAAAAGAATAATGTTGGAAATTACAAACTCAGGAAAACTACCGAAAATGATAAAGGAAACTAACTACTACAAACATTGGAAAGACATAAAAATGACTAGTAAAGAGAAGAAATCGGAGAAAACACTTGAAGATAGCACTCTCTGATGGTGCTTGACCTGGGATTCCTACTCGGGGAGTTGAAAACCTTGATTGATAAGATCTTGGATGCGCTGCTTCAAAATTTTGCAGTTGTCGGTGTCATGACCGGGAAGCTGGTGATACTGACAATACTGGTTCAGATTCCTTCCTTTTTGGGGGTCCCTTTGTCGAGGGGTGAGAGGTTGCAGCATGTTTCGTTCCTGGAGTCTTCCAAAAACCTGGCTCAATGGCTGACCGATGTTTGTGAACTCTCTTCGACGGGAGCTCTTTCGGGATGATTCCACTGCCCCAACGATTTGCCCTGGTCCTTTTACCTGTCGAACGGTGTTTACCTCATGCTGCCTAGTTCTCTTTCGGGTGCCACTCTGGATACAGGCTGCTGTCCCCGAGCCATTCCCGGTGTTTTTTGAGTTCCCAAGTTTTAACTCCCCTTGGTGAATCATTTCTTCTAGGACATTAACTTGTCCCATCAGCATGTTGAAGCTAGGAAAGTATGTGAATTTCAGCTCGTCACTGTATTGCTTCCGCATATTTTTGATTACCATTCGGATTTGTTCCTGTTCGTCCATATTTGTGAGCATAGCGGCTGCCTTCATCCTCCAACGCTTGACGAAGTCGGTCATTGATTCACCTTCTGTTTGTCGTGTGCCTGCAAGATCAGCCCTGGTGACTCCAAAACTTCTAGCGTACTCAAAATGATGCAGAAAGGCTTCACAGACCTCCTCGTATGTCTTGGTATTTATCCTTTGAGTTATGTACCAATGCTGAGGGGTCTCATCAAGATAGTGAGCAAATACCTTGGCCTTCTGCATGTCGTTTAGCGAAAGGATGGACATTTCCCTATCGAACATTGCCAAATGAAGTTGTGGGTCGGAGGAACCTTTGTATAGAGGAAGTGTTGGCAATTTCAACCTTGGAGGGAGATCAACCTTGGGATATAATCCAGTGGGAAAGTGGTCAAAACCAGCTGGCTTGTTGGCCCTCTCCATGCGCTCAATCTTTTTCAGCATCCCATTGAATTCTTCGGCTAACTGGGCATCCATGTTGATTGGATTTCCTCCCTCTCCCATTCTTTGAGATTTGGGCTTATCTGTTGGAAAACAAAAGTGACCCGAGCTAAAAATTTGGGCCGCAAAGAAGTTTTAGGCTAAGACTTGTTTGGGCTGCACATGAGCTGGAATGTTTTGAAAATTGTGGGTTGGCACTGAGGCCCGAAATGAGTTAAGAGAGGCACATGGGCCGGAATGATTCATGAGCTGTGAACTGGTGCCTAGGCTGAAATGTTCTGAGAATTGGGCGCTTGGGCCAGAATGTGTTTGGGTTAAAAGTAAAGCGCAATGGGCCGAAGTGATTTCTAAACCATGTTCTGGATGTGAATTGGAATTTGGGCCGAGTAATTATGACTGGGCCTGAAGATGATACCCGTGTCTAGGATCGTGGGTCAAAACCCGAGTAAGAAGTCTTCCTGGACTAGAATGGGCCTTGAAATGGAAAAGCCTGATGGATTTTTATGGATTGCTTTAGGTGGATGGGCGTAGAACAAAATGGATAATTCAAATTGGACCAGATGAGAAATCACCTAAGTCTAAGCTTTTGGGCCGAAGCCCGAATGACTCACACATTAAACCAAACAGGACCTCTAGGCCGCAAACAATAAAACTGCCAATTCAGGTTGGGCTGAGTTGATGTAGGAGAGGTTCCTATCAATTTCTAGGCTGGGTAGTGGGCCGATCATACAAGCAAGCAAGGCCCACACAAATTCAACATGTCCTCACTAGACGCTTTAATCAAAACGGGTATGGATCGATCCGGAGAGGTGCTCGGGGCATGGGCCCAGGTTACCACAAAGGAATAGGGCTTGCACGCTATTCTCTTTGGGCTTCCCCACTTTTTTCACATCACCTGAAGGTGTGCGTCTACGGCCGGGTCTTTGACTGACCAAACAATGGGCTAGGTAAGGACACTGCCAAGAAACGCTTGGGCTAAAGCCCAGGTATTAAGGGGATTGGTTAGACGACATCCTCCTCTTTTCCCCCGCTTATTCACATCACCTAAAGGTGTGATTCCCTGACAGGGACCAAACGGTCCCGGGGTTGGAATTGTTTTGCGTGGACCCTCGCTCTCATATGATGCAAAGGTACAAAATTAAAGTGCGCACAAAAGTAAACAAACAAAGTAATAAAGCCATAAACAATTTTTCGAGTTAAGCCCTCTTTCTTAAAATTAAACAATTAAAATTAGAAGTTGTCCCCAGCAAGTCGCCAGTCTGTGAGCCTCGATTTTAAACCCTATCCTATGTTGATTAAAGTTGATTAGGATCTAAACGGGTTTTAGGTCCACTTATAACCTAAGATTAATAACTATGTCACATAACAAATATTAAGACCTAAGCTAGCTCACTGGAACCTATTATGAGTCGCCACCTAATTTTGACCTAGATTAAATTAGGAAAGGAGAGTTCGGGTTCGGGGGCTTTATATTCGACTTATTTAGGGTTCAATTACTTTCATTACCCCTCCTAAGTCGTTTTTCCTCTACTTAGTTTATCTACGGCTTATTACGAGTTGTTTTAACCTAAGTGCGCGAGCTTCTGTTTTTTTTTGTTTTTAACATTTTTTGACAGAGAATTAAAGTGAAATTAAAAGCTACCTAAACTAGGGTTTCGGAGGCAGAATTAGGTCAATTTTGATTACGTCCGTAGCCACGGACCAAACGTCCGAGACCACGTACCCCAGTTAACCTAAATATACAGAAAAGTCGAAATAAAGGAAAACAAGAATTGCAAGGTCCGGGGCCACGGACAGGATGTCCGTGGGCCCGGACATTATTAGAAAAACCTAAATTTTGAATTTTTAAAAATCCCGCCGCCGTCCGTGGGTGTCCGTGGTCTCGGACAACGCGTCCAGGTCCCGGACCATAGGTCCGAGGTCACGGACCACCCACGGACAGGGTTTTCAGAAGGTTCCCGAGGGTGTTTTGAGCTCAAATTTTATGGTGTGTAGCCTGAAAGATTTACAAGTCGTTAGTGATTGAAGGTTTTCAATTTGAACTCGAATTAAGCACGAACTTTGTAAACAAGTTTATTGGACAGAAGCTAAACAAACGTCAATACAGAAGCGTAAACAGGTTGGTTTGAACCCAACTTTGACAGAGAGTTAACAAGGTTGTGGGGAATCAGAAAGTGGGATTGTAACCTGTTTTAACCTTCGAATTCAAGATGATTCTTCACGTTGGGATTCTCCGGAGGCTCCGATGATGCCGGTTTCCGGATTGAGTTCGACCAGGCTTCTGGTTGTTGATTGTTGATGATGTTCTTCACTTTTGGAGGTGGTTGTGATTTTGATGATTGTTGATGTGTTAGGAGTTGAAAAGTGCGTTTAGGTGGTGATTTCGAGAGATTTTTGATGTGATTTTGGTGCTTGGATGTGTAAAACGTGAGGAGAAGGAGACGGCTCGGTTTTCTGGTTGCTTAGGGTTCTTGAGGTTCTGATTTGATCATGGGATAAGGTTCCTTATAGACTTCCTTAAAGATAGAAAATCCGGTAAAACCGAGATTTACCGACTTTTAGCTCAAGGGCTTCCAAAAGGAATTTGATTATGAAATTCACACATGGGTAAAGGATGATAATCTGATTTTTCTAAAGTGAGATCGAATTTTTTGGGTATTGGAATATTTTTAAATTCAATTTCTCGTCAGATTCAATCAGAAATTGCTAGAAAATTATTGGAAATTCGAAAAATCAAAAATTCCAACGCCATTATGCTTAAAATGTCATCCTCTATCATGGGTTAAAATATCAAAGCATTTCAAGTTGATTTGACCCTTATTTGGAGGAGAGAGAAAGCCATAGGGGGCTTAGGAGCCTTGAAAAATTACGAAAATGCCCCTGGAGATGACTAAGCTGTCCCTAGTACTCTGAATGTGCCGATCGAACTGGGAACCCTTGCTACTAGCCTATTAGTAAGACTCTCCTCCGGGGGGTTGAAATTTTGGGTATAACACCTGGGTAGTAAAAAGAAGCCCCGCGAGGGGGTCAGCACGAATGCTGGTACGATCCTCTCATGGCCCCCAAGCTAACGTGGCTACGACGACTAATTGTCGATAGCATGGAGGTTGATTAGATGCACAACATAATAGAAAGTGCAGTAAACAACAACTCAGATATGAACAATCAAAGTTCACACACAATGAACGACTTAAATGCGTTCCCTTAATAGAGAGTTAGTTATTTAACTCTTTAAGTAATGTTTCCCTCTTAAACTTAGTCCATCCTTATCTCACCTCATCTTAGTCTTATCTTATCTTAGAAACAACCATCCTTTAATGAGGAGTGGATGTAGCTTATCTTAATCTTATATTACGAACCATCCTTTAAAAGGAATGGTTGCAACTTATCTTACCTCACCTTAATCTTAATCTTAATAATACAAATCATCCTTTAAAAGGATGATTGTACTTAACTTAATCTTACCTTAATCTTAATCTTAATCTCAATATACAAACCTTTCCTGGAAGGGATTGGCCGTATCTAATTCGAACCTGGGATTTAGGTGATCCCCCGCACCATCTTAATGCCACCTACTCTGGACGGAGTCCAGCGTAGCTGAGCCGGCAACCGATATATGATCTGAGAGGGTCCGATGGATTCCTGAGGCTTAGTTAGGCCTAATTATTATACGGGAATGATTCCCGAAGAAAACAGATCCAAATAATGGATTAAAACGCCAACGGAGTTTTAAAGCACGTTTTTCGAGAAAACCCGAAAACGTGACTTTAAGTGGTCAAATGGACCCGTAAAAATTATAGTTGATTATATAACTATAATTAAGTATTAATGGAAGCTTAATAGCCATTAAAAATAAAGAAACGAGAAAAATCCGAAAAACGGGCCCGGTTAGTGAATAGTGCCAAACCGGGTAAAATAACGAGCGTTTTCTGTCAGAAAACGAAAAACGCTCCAGCTCACTAATATAGTGGGGGCCGGTTTTAATAGCCTCTCACACACACTCACATAATAAGCTAGCAAATAAATAAAGAAAGAAAGAAAGGAGGAGAGAGAAAAGTAAAAGCAAAAAGCATTTAACAATTTCCTCTCTCTCTCTTTCCTCCCATTCTCTTTTCTTCCTTCTCTCTTTCCCCATCTTCACGATTTCCCTTCCTCCCTCTCTGTGTGCTGTGCGACATGGAAGCTCCAAGCAAGCTTCTCCACCTTCTCCTCCATGCCCAAGCTTCATCCTTGCTCCGAATTCAAAAATAAGTACATATTTGCGATCCTCTCATCACCCTCTACCATCCTCTCTTTTCAAAACTCGAAAATGGTGAGTTTCATTTTCGTGGGTGTTGCCCATTTGAGGAGAAAAGCACACCATTAGGTAGCTTGAAGCTTCCTCTTTCTATCAAGGTAAAAATATCCATGAAAAAGTCTTGTTTTATCCATTTTATGCCTTGGCCGATTTGGTCTCTAATGGAGCTTTGTTTTTATCTTTTATGAGCATTGTTTCAATCCATAAGAGCTTGGAGGGAGTTACTCTTTGATTCTTGATCAAAACCCCATCTTAGGGTTTCAAGGTAATCACTAATTTTAGAGCCTTAAGCATTTTAAATTAATGAGGTTAAGTGTTTTTACTTAAACTCATTTCTTGCCTTGAACATTGAATGGGAGATGGGCAATTTCTTGGCCTTTGGCGATTTCCAAGCAAGATAAAAGAGAAGAGAAAGAAGAGGAGTGAAAAGAGTAAAGGCTTGTGAAGTAAGGTAAACAAATTTACCTTGGAGCCTAACTTAATGTTTTAGCATTGGGAAGGGAAAATAAATAAAGGAATGAACCCAAACATGTGTGGGAATGTGATTTGTTGAGATGAGGATAATTGTGATGATAATGTGCTTGTAAAGAAATAATACAAGTGAGAAAACATTTGTGAAATAAAGTGTTTGTTAATGAGCTATGAACTTTCTGGATTATGCATTGTGATGCATTTGTGGAAGTGATGAATTTTATGTTTTGTATGTATGCTGATATAACCCTTGTGGTTTGGCTAGTTTAGGATGAATGATGTGAGGAAATGAGCTTGGGTATGCTAAGAGAAGTAGCCGAGTTATGGCAAATTTATGTGGAAACCTAAGTGGTTTAAGTGATGTTGTGTGGAGATAACTAGGGTGTTAGGTGTTGTTGGAGTTTGAATTGGGTAAATGATCACCCAAGAATATGGGAGGATGATTGTGGGAGATGTGCAAAAATCTGTAGCAAAAGAGGTGTGTAAGTGCCTTAGGAGTTTTTAGAAACCAAGGAAGATTTTAGGCTTAAGAGTGGGGTCTTGGAACTTGGAATAAGGTGGCATATCTTGGAAGTTTTGGAGTGGTTAAAGAAGAGAGAACAATAATGCAAGTGCCAAGAGAGGTTAGAAAATGCACAAGTGTGCATTAGTGCAAAAAGGAGATGCAAATTTGTGATTGGGCAAGAATTTGAGTAAGAGTTTATAACCCATGATTGAAGGGGTTTAGAGCATGTTTAAGGTGATTATCATGTAGGAATCTTGTGGAAAGATTAGGCAAAGATTGGGTGTGGATTAAGGATTGAATTGGGGTTTGAAAAATGATATAGTTGCAGGTTGTTTAGCAGGGTACGGGACCTAGTCCATGGACAAGGACCGGACCACCCCATTTATTAGGCGAGAGTTGCTTGCTGGTTTGGTCCGGGACTTGAGTCTAGTACAAGGACCCGGACCACTGCTAAATTCCACCCGGAGTTGTGACGAGTATTGGTCCGGGACTTAGGGTAAGGACAAGTCCCGGACCACCCCCAGAATTGCACCGTGAGTGTTTGTAAAGGTTGACTAATGATGGGGGTTTGAATGTAATGATGTTATAAGATGTTTAAGGCCTTGTTTGGTGACATGTAAGGCCCTAGGAAGTGCAAAAGAGGTGTTAGAAGTGTTTGAGAAGTGAGAAACTCAAACGAACAAGTGTAAACCGAGATAACGGGATAACGGGGTAACTACGGGAGAGTAACATTTTATTATGTCCGTATGATGTTAGTATTAATAATAATGTTTGAAACATTATCAGAGAACCGTGCGTGACCCGAGCTTGGTGAGATGACACGGGTAAAAGTAAAAACCCGGTGAAAGGTATTGATTTTCTCATGCCCCGTATGCTAACCGAGTTACTCTGATTGTGTGTTTGTGTGCCGGCTTAATCAAGACTAAAGCATGAAAATAATCCCTTGTTTGATTATGAATGTCTTGTTGTATGTTGAATGAACTAACATACTTGTATGCCGGTGTGGTCTAACATAGTGTAAAGACCGACTCATAGTGAGTACACGATGGCTAGAGATCCGTAGAACGGAACGAGGCGTATGATAACGAAAATATGCAAACACACACAAGCTATCGATTAAAGTATAACGATAACGAAACATATGAACTCCCTAAAATGCGAGGAGATGTACGGGTGAGTATATACCCGATAACGGTTAGAGAACCTTATTGAAACAATCCACGAAATAAATATGAGTGGAGAGATAAATGACCTCCATCGAGAGGATTGAAGTTAGTCCAACAATGTAAACATATAAGAAAGGTAAAAGAGACCTAAGGGACTATGTGACTCCTTGAGATACGGTCGACCTCCTATAAGAGGGTTTACCCGGTATAAGAATATAACCGAAAGTATGCGTATATGTATTGTAAAGGTAACTCTTAAAACCTAAGATTAACCAAACTTGAGAGTAATGTTCCCTAAGTCATTAGAAACATCGAGAATGATGCTTCTAGACTAATATACATGATATAATTAAACTCCGAGAGAGGAGTATATGGGAATGTGAGTAGTCGAGAGTAGTCGGACCTAAGTAAAAGAGATAGGAACTAAGAGAGAGTTCCGTGAGCTAGTTGAACCTTCCCACCATGCTAGACCCAGAGTAGGGTCGAAACCGGGGAAGTAAGACTATGCTAGAGAGCCATGAGTTTTGGCTTAAGTATGTAAGAGAGTAACAAGCGTGATGTAGGAGACCTGTAGTGTCTCGAGAATCTACAAGAGCTTGAGTATGAATAACCCAAGAGTGCGGGTGAGATAATGAGTATAAATAACCCGAGAGAAAGGGGTGAGTATATGAATGTGTAACCCGAGAGAATGGGTAAGTGTAAGAATGAGTAGCCCAAGAGAATGGGTTGTATACGAATAAGTAACCCGAGAGAGCGGGTGAGGCATCGAATAAGTAAACAAGGCATAGGAGGAACAACCCTCAATGCCTAAGTAACCAGTTACCACTAACAACATTGTTATGTTAGTTAGGAATCGTGTTCCGTGATTGGATGTAGATTCCTTGTGTGATATACATATATATTGTATTGCCATGATGCATGTTGTTTGATTAAAATGAACTCCATGTATATCCGACCAAAGTAGTCGGCGTACCGCGGTTAGCACGCGGTATATGCGAATTTCATGCGCAGCGAAAGCTGACCCCCTAGGGGGAACGTTTTTAGTGTGCAGGTACTTGAAGCTGGCCACCGTTCGAGAGTGAGAGGACGGGGACTGTGAGCATGGGTAGTTAGATTGTAATTACTTATGCGTTTGAAAGGTTGTAAGTCCGAGTATGTTATCGGCATCCGTATAATGTAGACTCGGATAGTAAAGAAGTGAAATGATTATGGATTTGTATGAAGTACTCGGTTGTTCCAGTCCATCAGACCGTTACTGTGTGAGTCAGGCCTGGTTAGCCACGAGGGTGGCTAACGCGTTGTATCACCCTCTGTTGTATTTGAATTCCGCTGCGAGCTTAATGGTAAATGTAACAGTTTAAGAGTTAATGATGAGATTAGCAGTTGGGGTGTTACAAAAATGGTATCAGAGCGAAGTATCGCTCTGATGACTGGAAATACCGAGCTTAGGAAATACCGAGTTAGGATATAGAGACTTAGGGCTATGGGTTGAGTGGTAGCGTGAGAGATGCGCTAGATAGGAACTTCCAGTATGATCTGGATACCTACAATACCAGACCCGCCTCCACAACCCCGCATTAAAAGCTTGGGAAAGAACGCCAGAGAGGGGGAAACCCAATCTGGCAGTTATTTAATATTTCAATATGAACCAGAACCTGTCATGCGGTAAGTCCCGAGAACCGGAAAGCCGGACGGAGACGGATCCGCTGGTGGAATGACAATGACCGCACATAATGGCGAGAGATCGAGAAATCCTAATCCAAGGAGACCGAAATCTGTGGCAACTTGGGGCGACATGCTTAGCAGTCGCGAGAACCCAATAGGCCGAGAGTAGCAGTGAGAAGCATGCACCAACCGTGCAACAAGGCGGACACATGAGAAATAACGAGAACCGGGACATGTCTACGGACCGCCATGATATGTAATACCCCTAAGGGTATACCAATCAATTAAGAACATAGTTGAGAGTTGGTACACCCACCCTGCCACACCCGAAGAGGTTGCAATACCTAACGGCACAGCTTAGAGAGCTACGAGCATAACTACGGGATATACCCGAATAGGACTACAAAAGTAGTACCTAAATAAGCTAAACCTCGGTAACCACAGTAAAGACGTGGAACGAGCAACGAGGTAAAGCATAGAATTAAAGTAATTAAGGAACTCGAGAGTGGAGGAGCACCTAAATGAATGACAGTCATGTCAAGAGGAATGAGAAGCAGCTCCAAGGAGCAGTTATCCAACTAGGGGATCAAGGAAGAGCCAACGAGGCTACCAAATATAATGTGAACAATACCGTGACCGGTATGAGTTAACCCAAAAACCGCAGTACCGCGCACTTGCCACGACAAGTGCAGTAATAGCGGGACCAATAAGAAGAGCTTTGACAAGCTATCAGTACTTAGCAAAGTACCAGAATGGCGAATGAAGCCAATATAGCAACTCGAACCTTAAGAATTCTGAAATGAACCTTGAAAAGGCCTAACAGCCTAGTCACTGTATAAAGAACATACGGCCAGCAAGAAGCTGGACTGGATAAGAATCAGCCGGCATTGAAATGCCATGAAGAGCTTATTTTTTTTTAAAACCCGAATTTTCTTTCAAACATGAAATTTTCCAAAAAACCCCCGAATTTTTAAACCAAATCAGAGAATCACGGTAAGTCATTATAGGACCATATAAGAGGAGTTGGCAACAGAATACTCACTTAGGCGTGACCGACACTACAAGTGTACACAAACGAGACATGGAACAACCGCACTCCAAAGGAGCTTGCGGGCCTGACAGACCAGTTATGAGTTAGTCGGGTAAGTGGTAACGTATCAATAAGATACTCCATGTATGTATACAAGTAGAGTACGGTACACGGGAAGTAGCCCACTCCATACTACGGACGAAAGAGCCAATCCAAACCAAGACAGTTGGACACCTCGAATGATCGAAGAACACAAGAAAGCTTACCAAGAATCCAGTAAGTCACGGACTAAGGATAAGGCGTTAAGAAGTGCGAGAAGCACAGAGTATTAAGTACAGACATTGGAAATGTCTCAGGAAATACCTAATAACTGGGTGAATACCAGTGTAAATAATACGGCGAATGCCTAAATGAACTTATTAATGTACGATAAACGGGATAGAATTCCCACTTTATACCTCATGAAGAGAATAATGACCTAACCCAGAAGGTATTAGAAGGTACCAAGGATCTACCCAATAATGGGAGACATTACAACCCTAAACGGGATAGTCAAGGACATAGCCGCAAGGCAAAGTCACAACTGAACATAACCATAAGTACAAGCCAAATGTAATGGCATTACTCTGTAACACCCAGGAGCAATCCGAGAAGGGTGCCGGAGTCAACAGTAGTTGAACGAAACATCGTGTTGAGAACACAAGTGTTAAGTCAAACACTCGGGTAAAACCCGAAGGGATCCCACGTAGCACGGGATACCCTAGATTGCCAGAGGGCATCAACAAATATCAAGTTGTTTTAAGGGCCTTCCATGTACGGAAGTGTGGTGAGACAACCACATCAAGAGCCCAGTAATACCTTCCAAACCATTTAATGACATATGGTAAAGAGAAACCTATATAAACAGCCCGCATGGAGCATGACTCGAGGCAAGGTGGCTTGTAAGCCGATAAAACCAACTACAATACGTAGATCCAAACATTGTAAAACATATGCATAAAGGCATAAGAGGAACAGTGGTGAATGAACCACTACCTTAGAGTGGGGATACCACTTGTGATTATGGGGCCTATGGAGCGGCATTTGCGTGAATCCTCCAGAGAAAGGCTACCACCTAAGTATGTAATGTGAAACCGCTAGAGTGGTGTAGCAAAACTTGAGCATGTGTATATTGCCAATGAGTATACGAACTATAGTAGAGTAATCAGTTGAGTAGTGAACACTGTATGTGTACCATATGAACTGCAGAGTAAGCAGTGCGCAAGTGCGCAGAGAGATTTAAAGAGTAGTGTATGTTGTTGAGCCACAGTGTAAATGGCGTGAACACCTAGGCGGAAGCTAAAGTAGTAGCGGATGCCATGAAAATGAGAAAGACCAAGGTACGCAGTGAGCGACCATTGTGAGAGTATATTCAGATAGTGATCAGAAGTTGATGAGAAAATGTGGTAATGGAGACATGATCATTCCTATCTCATGAGAGATTTACTGTCAAGGGTTTACGCTTCTGCACTCTGTATGACTGAGTGTTTTGGTATTGCACTTGTGCGGTAATGATCAAGTGGGAGAGCCAGGAATTGAGAAATGTCAACAAGCCTGTTGAGTGAGAATCTAGAGAGATAACCGTGCGGCCATTGGCTAAAGATGCACAAAGAACGTGGGCAGTAACCCACAGGGCCCAGGATCGATATGTGGAAAATGCAGAGTAGTATGAATGAAGAACTCTGACACAACCAAAAACAAACATAATCCATGAGCCCTATTAAATGAGAGCACTACATGCTAAGTAGCTCTGACCTCAACCGACAATAAGTCGGGAAAAATATGTGACTAATCACAAAGGTATCAGTGTTAAGATTTCCAGAGAATTGGAGAAAATCTATAACTCATCGAATTCGCATACGGTAAGATACCAAGCGACGATTAAATACATTGGAATACCAAGAGCGAATTAAGCTCTAGTTACCAGGTCACGCAGCAGAAGCTTGTGGACCATGATTCAAGGTTAAGTATACCTATGTCATAAACCCCTTGAAGCCTTAGGGCTAGAACCGAACCCGTTATGAGTTAATTAACCGTACTGAAGTTTAAACGCTTCATAATACTCGAATTAATGAACCATGTTCAGTGATAACATATGGTTGGTTACGCGGGCGTAACCCCTTTTAAGGGGGGTAGGGCGAGAAACCGCTTAGAGTATGTTTTACGTATTGGTGCGTAAACTACTATGTGCATAGCACAAAGGAAATTATTTTGATGATTGGAACTCATGTTTACATAAACATGTCTACCCATTCATCGTGTAAGTATGAGTTTATTCATGAGAGATGCGAGTAATGTGTATGTAATAAATATGAAAAGAGGAGTAGAGAAACTCCTGGGGAATGAGAATCCCTATATATATGTCTATGAGATTAGACATGACATATGAGTATGAATCGGCATGAAACCGATGTGTAACCTAAGAGGGAGTGAGTTCCCTAGGTGATTTTATTTGTGAATGATTGATGGAGTGAGTTCCATCCTTTGGAGTTATGTTGTATGTTTTTAAGTTGAGTAATAATTTGACTAATGAGGCCACAAGTATGGAATGCCTAGGCAAGGTAAGTGAAACAAATAGAGAATAATGGATGACTTAAGTTCCATGATAAAGATAAATCGAAACAATTGTTTTATGAATATGACTAGAAAGAGTAAAAGATAGAAAACGAAAATGTTTGACTATCTGATTGTTTGAAACTGACGTGGGAGGTGGAACTTGATCTGCTAGCGATCAAGGGAAACCGAACACAAATTGGGGTAGAAGGATAGTTCAACACTGATGCTGATCACATCAGGGTTAGATGATTCCTGAAGCTCCCTATAGTGGTCACAAGTAATCACGCTAAGAAAGATACAGCTACCATAAATCTGATTTGGAGTTGTGTGATGTTTTAAAAAATTTTCAAACAGATTTTGGAAAAAGAATTTTCTTCAAGTATGAAGATGGAAATGAAAATTGGTTTGAAACCGCTATCACCCGCCGATGGCTGTGGCCTTAAGTCTTGATGACCGGTAGAACGGTGGGCGTGTATTAGTTTTGAAACCATTTCACCGTACGTGCGGCGGTCCTAAGTGACCGGTTGGGGCGGTGACAGTGTGTGATTTTTCCAAAGGCAGCGGGACGGGGAGAGTACCCTGAGATGTTCCTGTGTTGAGTGAGTCAACCAGAGTGCCTGAGGATATGTATATGTGAAACGTTTTGATCAGAACCGAAGGGACCGTGGGCCAGAGAGAGTAAGTGCCCATTTGTCATGAAACGGCCGTGAACCAGAAGGAGTAAGTGTTCAACGTGACCGGTACCTGAGGGATCAGTAGTATATTACTCATATGGATTCGAGGACTGTAGTGCCTTCTTGTCTTCGGACCGATTCCATGGAGAGAGTAAAAAGAGTATTTTTGATTGCTATACATGCTGTGATATGTGTGTGGTATGTGTAGTATGAAATGAGACAGACTTGTGGAGTCTGTAAGGTTATACATGTACTATAACCTTGGCATTGAATGCCATGAGAGTAACCACCTAGATTCAGCAACTTTGAGGACAAGTTCCTAAGGGGGGTAGATTGAAATACCCCGGATCTAGGAATGGCGATTAAATTACTCTAATGATTATAAAAGGCCTAATGGTGCCTAAAGAGTATTGGTAAAAAGAATAAAACCAAAAGAAAGAGAAAACGCTTGAAAAGCGGAAACGCTAAATGCGCGTTAAATAAGTATAAGAGATATATGATCTCGAGAGGGTCCGAGATGGATTCCTGAGGCTTAGTTAGGCCTAATTATTATACGGAATGATTCCCAGAAAAACAGATCCAAATATGGATTAAAACGCCAACGGAGTTTTAAAGCACGTTTTTCGAGAAAACCCGAAAACGTGACTTTAAGTGGTCAAATGGACCCGTAAAAATTATAGTTGATTATATAACTATAATTAAGTATTAATGGAAGCTTAATAGCCATTAAAAATAAAGAAACGAGAAAAATCCAAAAACGGGCCCGGTTAGTGAATAGTGCCAAACCGGGTAAAATAACGAGCGTTTTCTGTCAGAAAACGAAAAACGCTCCAGCTCACTAATATAGTGGGGGCCGGTTTTAATAGCCTCTCACACACACACATAATAAGCTAGCAAATAAATAAAGAAAGAAAGAGGAGAGAGAAAAGTAAAAGCAAAAAGCATTTAACAATTTCTCTCTCTCTCTTTCCTCCCATTCTCTTTTCTTCCTTCTCTCTTTCCCCATCTTCACGATTTCCCTTCCTCCCTCTCTGTGTGCTGTGCGACATGGAAGCTCCAAGCAAGCTTCTCCACCTTCTCCTCCATGCCCAAGCTTCATCCTTGCTCCGAATTCAAAAATAAGTACATATTTGCGATCCTCTCATCACCCTCTACCATCCTCTCTTTTCAAAACTCGAAAATGGTGAGTTTCATTTTCGTGGGTGTTGCCCATTGAGGAGAAAAGCACACCATTAGGTAGCTTGAAGCTTCCTCTTTCTATCAAGGTAAAAATATCCATGAAAAGTCTTGTTTTATCCATTTTATGCCTTGGCCGATTTGGTCTCTAATGGAGCTTTGTTTATTATCTTTTATGAGCATTGTTTCAATCCATAAGAGCTTGGAGGGAGTTACTCTTTGATTCTTGATCAAAACCCCATCTTAGGGTTTCAAGGTAATCACTAATTTTAGAGCCTTAAGCATTTTAAATTAATGAGGTTAAGTGTTTTTACTTAAACTCATTTCTTGCCTTGAACATTGAATGGGAGATGGGCAATTTCTTGGCCTTTGGCGATTTCCAAGCAAGATAAAAGAGAAGAAAGAAGAGGAGTGAAAAGAGTAAAGGCTTGTGAAGTAAGGTAAACAAATTTACCTTGGAGCCTAACTTAATGTTTTAGCATTGGGAAGGGAAAATAAATAAAGGAATGAACCCAAACATGTGTGGAATGTGATTTGTTGAGATGAGGATAATTGTGATGATAATGTGCTTGTAAAGAAATAATACAAGTGAGAAAACATTTGTGAAATAAAGTGTTTTTAATGAGCTATGAACTTTCTGGATTATGCATTGTGATGCATTTGTGGAAGTGATGAATTTTATGTTTTGTATGTATGCTGATAGAACCCTTGTGGTTTGGCTAGTTTTAGGATGAATGATGTGAGGAAATGAGCTTTGGGTAATGCTAAGAGAAGTAGCCGAGTTATGGCAAAATTTATGTGGAAACCTAAGTGGTTTAAGTGATGTTTTGTGTGGAGAATAACCTAGGGTTAGCTAGGTGTTGGAGTTTGAATTGGGTAAATGATCACCCAAGAATATGGGAGGATGATTGTGGTGAGATGTGCAAAAATTTGTAGCAAAAGAGGTTGTGTAAGTGCCTTAGGAGTTTTTAGAAACCAAGGAAGATTTTAGGCTTTAAGAGTGGGTCTTGGAACTTGGAGTAAGGTGTGCATTATCTTGGAAGTTTTGGAGTGGTTAAATGAAGAGAGAACAATAATGCAAGTGCCAAGAGAGGTTAGAAAATGCACAAGTGTGCATTAGTGCAAAAAGGAGAATGCAAATTTGTGATTTTGGGCAAGAATTTGAGTAAGAGTTTAACCCATGATTTGAAGGGGTTTAGAGCATGTTTTAAGGTGATTAATCATGTAGGAATCTTGTGGAAAGATGAGGCAAAGATTGGGTGTGGATTAAGGATTGAATTGGGGTTGAAAAATGATATATGTTGCAGGTTTTAGCAGGGTCCGGGACCTAGTCCATGGACAAGGACCCGGACCCCCCATTTATTTAGGCCGAGAGTTGCTTGCTGTGTTTGGTCCGGGACTTGAGTCTAGTACAAGGACCCGGACCACTTGCTAAATTCCACCCGAGAGTTGTGACGAGTATTGGTCCGGGACTTAGGGTAAGGACCAAGTCCCGGACCACCCCCAGAATTGCACCGTGAGTGTTTTAAAGGTTGCTAATGATGGGGGTTTGAATGTTAATGATGTTAAAAGATGTTAAGTCCTTGTTTTGTGACATGTAAAGGCCCTAGGAAGTGCAAGAGAGTGTTAGAAGTGATTGAGAAGTGAGAACTCAAATTAACAAGTGTAAAACCGAGATAACGGGATAACGGGGTAACTACGGGAGTAACATTTTATTATGTTCCGTATGATGTTAGTATTAATAATAATGTTTGAAACATTATCAGAGAACCGTGCGTGACCCGAGCTTGGTGAGATGACACGGTAAAAGTAAAAACCCCGGTGAAAGGTATGATTTTCTCATGCCCCGTATGCTAACCGAGTTACTCTGATTTGTGTGTTTGTGTGCCGGCTTAATCAAGACTAAAGCATGAAAATAATCCCTTGTTTGATTATGAATGTCTTGTTGTATGTTGAATGAACTAACATACTTGTATGCCGGTGTGGTCTAACATAGTGTAAAGACCGACTCATAGTGAGTAACGATCGGCTAGAGATCCGTAGAACGGAACGAGGCGTATGATAACGAAAATATGCAAACACACACAAGCTATCGATTAAAGTATAACGATAACGCAAACATATGAACTCCCTAAAATGCGAGGAGATGTACGGGTTGAGTATATACCCGATAACGGTTAGAGAACCTTATTGAAACAATCCACGAAATAAATATGAGTGGAGAGATAAATGACCTCCATCGAGAGGATTGAAGTTAGTCCAACAATGTAAACATATAAGAAAGGTAAAAGAGACCTAAGGGACTATGTGACTCCCTTGAGATACGGTCGACCTCCTATAAGAGGGTTTACCCGGTATAAGAATATAACCGAAAGTATGCGTATATGTATTGTAAAGGTAACTCTTAAAACCTAAGATTAACCAAACTTGAGTAATGTTCCCTAAGTCATTAGAAACATCGAGAATGATGCTTCTAGACTAATATACATGATATAATTATAACTCCGAGAGAGGAGTATATGGGAATGTGAGTAGTCCGAGAGTAGTCGGACCTAAGTAAAAGAGATAGGAACTAAGAGAGAGTTCCATGAGCTAGTTGAACCTTCCCACCATGCTAGACCCAGAGTAGGGTCGAAACCGGGGAAGTAAGACTATGCTAGAGAGCCATGAGTTTTGGCTTAAGTATGTAAAGAGAGTAACAAGCGTGATGTAGGAGACCTGTAGTGTCTCGAGAATCTACAAGAGCTTGAGTATGAATAACCCAAGTGTGCGGGTGAGATAATGAGTATAAATAACCCGAGAGAAAGGGGTGAGTATATGAATGTGTAACCCGAGAGAATGGGTAAGTGTAAGAATGAGTAGCCCAAGAGAATGGGTGTGTATACGAATAAGTAACCCGAGAGAGCGGGTGAGGCATCGAATAAGTAAACAAGGCATAGTGGGGAACAACCCTCAATGCCTAAGAGTAACCAGTTACCACTAACAACATTGTTATGTTAGTTAGGAATCGTGTTCCGCGATTGGATGTAGATTCCTTGTGTGATATACATATATATTGTATTGCCATGATGCATGTTGTTTGATTAAAATGAACTCCATGTATATCCGACCCAAAGTAGTCGGCGTACCGCGGTTAGCACGCGGTATATGCGAATTTCATGCGCAGCGAAAGCTGACCCCCTAGGGGGAACGTTTTTAGTGTGCAGGTACCTGAAGCTGGCCACCGTTCGAGAGAGTAGGACGGGGACTGCTGTGAGCATGGGTAGTTAGATTGTAATTACTTATGCGTTTGAATAAGGTGTAAGTCCGAGTATGTTATCGGCATCCGTATAATGTAGATCTCGGTATAGTAAAGAAGTGAGATGATTATGGTATTTGTATGAAGTACTCGGTTGTTCCAGTCCATCAGACCGTTACTGTGTGAGTCAGGCCTGGTTAGCCACGGTTGTATCACCCTCTGTTGTATTTGAATTCCGCTGCGAGCTTAATGGTAAATTGTAACAGTTTAAGAGGTAATGATGAGATTAGCAGTTGGGGTGTTACAGGCCCTAGGCAACAAGTCCGAAGACAAGTCCTTAATCGGAGGTCGAAACTGCTATAGATAACGACCCCCTTTCCTTAGCATGCATGACCGGAGATCGGTCCCGGGTTTCCTCACTCAAGTTCCAGTTAGTAGTTATCTCAAACCCTGTTTGTTGGTTAACCTCTTTCGGTTCATATCGTCCCACATTAGGGGGCGTTCCTTAGTCTCACTCAATTCCTTACTAAGCATTGGTTAGTAAGTTCTCACAGTATGTTGTGTTAGTTTTCAAACATCACACAACAATACAATATATATATAATATATTCCGGTTGCATGCTTTATCTTGTTTAGTGAGCACACAAAACAAATAGCACACAAGCCGAGGGACACCTCGTTAGCAAGCAGGTCACAAGAAGAAACAACTGTACCGTTCACCGTTGGCCGTTCAGTTGCTTAATCTCTTCCGGAGTCCATTCCAAGTCCTAAAACATTCATTCAGTTTTAGGTTGTTAATCACTTAACTCAATTCAACTTATTATCTTACTTAACTTACTTACTAACCCTTAATGACTCCAACCTAACACTTCTCAAGTCTTACAACTTAATCCTACAACTTAACCTTACACTTTTAAGTTTATACTTAACTTAACTTAATCCCTTAAGTTCTTAGGGTCCTAACCATTACCACCCTACCAAAGGTATTCCTCATTACCCATTACCATTCTTAGAATTCAAAATTTCTTTTTTTTTTTTTTCTAAGTGTTAAGGGTCGACCGACCCACCGACCGACCCAACCCCTGGGTCGGTCCATTACAGAAACTCTTCCGTCTCTTGAAACCCATCCGACCGACCCAGAGCTAGACCGACCGACCCAAACCCTCTGGGTCGGTCCCTTACAGAACCCATTTTCCTACTTAAACCTTGCCCGACCGACCCAAGGCTAAGCCGACCGACCCAAACCCTCTGGGTCGTCCATCCAGAGGCATTCGGTCCGTCCAGAGCTTAACTTGGCCCGACCGACCCAACCTGGTCGGACCCTGGGTCGTCCTCTACAGACCTTCCTCTTAAATTCCCTCTTCCAATTCCAAACTTTTCCACAAGTGTCCTAATAGGTCCAACACCATCTTGGCACCTTAAATCCACCTTAGAACCTCCACCAAACTCATTAAACCATTCACCAAATCCACCTTAGTCATTATGCATTTTCCTTGTAATAATGCTACACTTGTAATGTTTTCTCTAGGTTTCTAGGTGGTGGTTCATACTTAATGTAACCACTATGCCAAATGTTTCCCTCATCACTATAACATCATCTCCCAAGCATCTTTCACCATCTAAACTCTTTTATCATTTTTACTTAAAGTTCCTTCATAAGCTTAAGCTTCCACCCACCAACTCCTTATTTCCTTCCTAGATGTTTTTCCAACATTTACCTAAGTCCTAATTACTCAATTACATTCTCTTGATTCCTAAATCCTTAAAAGTAATGCCTAAGTCATTATAACTCGTTATAACACTTTATCTCACCCTTTTTCATCAAGACACCTCTAAGACTTCCTAGTACTTCCTTAGTCATTAATTTCCCTTAGAACATATTTAAATCACCTTAAGCATTACACCTTCTCCTTACACTTATGCACAAGTCTAACATTCCTCATCTCATGATTTTGGTGTGTTCAAAACACTCACCATTCCTATAACTCCTCCTAGACATCTCTAGGTCATTCTAAACCTCAAGAACTCCTTAGTTACTAATCTCCACTCAAATTCCTCATAATGATTCCTAGTAAATCCTAGGTCATTTTAGTTCACCACCATCGCCTAAACACTTATTTTCTACTCAAATTTTGCCATAGCTCCTCTAGTATCTTATCATGCCCAAACACATTATTTTCCTCATTCAACCCTCTCACACACATCAAGTTCTTCTCATCATATCTCATCACCAAACCAACTCATTCACAACAAACTCAATATTGCAATTAATCTTAAATTGCATAGCACTAAGGCTCTTAAATGACATGGCTCTTAGGCCCTTAAATGACTTAAACTTAAACACTGAATCTCCCCACATATATAAGCTTTCAACCTGCAAATACACTCATCAATCTCATAGTAGTTATAATGTTCTTAAAACTCATCTTAAACTTATATTACTAACTCATTCCCATTGGCTCCTTAGTACAAGTTCACAAGCTTATTTAAGTTCTTTTTCTTAGGTTATATAACCCCATACACAATGTAAGCTTTAAGCCACATTGGTATTTATCTAAAACTCATTCCTTAATCTTAAACCACCATTAGGTAAGCATTTTACCTTGTTTTCTCAAGCCTATCTTAATCTCCTCCTTAGGCCTTCTTCTTGCATAGATCTCGGCCACCACTTAAATTCCCCTTGCCAATGTTCTAATCAATATTCAAGGACTCACATGAGTACTAAACAATGCACTAACCTCAAGGAATAAAAACCTAGGTTAGAAATGTGTTCTAAGGCATAAAAGTGGATGATTACCTTTGAAGTCTCAATGTAGACTTTGGCATTGAATGAAATAGGACATCCACTAGTCCTTGGTGAATAAATCAAGCTAGAACAAGGCATAAAACATAGCCCCATGAGAAAGAATTTTTCGGCCATGTATAAGGAATGATGGAAACATGGTTTTTCTTACATTTTCTTTACCTTAAGAGAATGGAGAAGCTAAGGAGCTCTTCAAACTTGATTTTCCTCCATCAATGGAGTTTTCTCTTGGCACCAAAATGGAGCTTTGAAAGATTTGAAAAGATAGAAAGATAGGTCTTGACCTAACTAAGACAAATATGCAATTTGTTTTGGATTTGGAGCTTGGAGTTGTATTTGGCAAGTGATTGAAGATGGAGAACCCATGAATGAAGCTCTCTCGGTTTGGAGCAAAAGAAGAGAAGAAGAAATCGTGTGGAGAAGAGGAATGAAGAGAGAGAAGAAGAAAAGGTAGGCTAAGGTAAGATATTTGCTTTAATAAAGCAAATAGTAACTTCTTTACTTATCTCTTCTTTTCCTTTCTCATTTAATGACTCATGTGGTGACTCCCCACATAAAAACCGGCCACCCTCTTAATATAAGGCCAACATGGTCTTTGTTGACCAATTAATTGACTTATATTGATTAAAACATAAACTAGTCACTAAATAGTTACTATTCACTAATCAAGGCACATAATCGGGAAATTTTTGATTTCCCATTGATTTAGACCTCCTAATGTGATACTAATTAGTACACATGTTGATTAAAGATAATGATGGACATTTAGCCACTCAAAACTCAATTCTAAGACAATTTCTCAAAAATGTGCTTTAAGACTTCTTAAAGCACATTTTGTGTTTTAACTTGTTTTTCAAGCTGGTTTTCTTTGCTAATTGATTTAAAATGACCATTAGAATATTACTAAGGTCTTACCAAGATATTTGGGTACTCACCCAAGTCTCTCCAAGCTTAGAGCACGTTTTTGCCCTAATTGCCCTTAAGGCATTTCCTTGTGTTTTCCTTGGTTTAAATTATCTACCAATCTTTCTAAGGCATATTTTAGCCTTAATACATCATGATTTGATGTTTTCTTAGCATACTTAGGTTTGGGGTATTTCACAAGTGCGCCATGCTAACTAGCTTATCGGTTAAACACACACACCGGTTGTGTCTTTGTTCTTACCCGCACTGCCATCAGTGGCCTTGCGGGCCCTTATCTAACTTACCGTCTTAACAATAAACCTTCTGGGTACTTCTCACTGTCTCCACCTGATAACTATTAACCGGGGTGTTTCCCATCCTGGGAGACTCCTTTTCCTTAGCATTATATCTTCCTCGTAGCCCGTTCCACGCATTTGTCGTGGTTACTGAGGCTCATTCCTTGTTTGGGTACCGCGTCGTAGTAGATCCTTAGTCGGTTATTATACCATTGGTGTATCATTTGGCAACTATGGTTCCGTAGACACTCGTCTCGGGTTTCATTAATCCACTTCTTGCCTGTTGCACGGTTGGTGCGTTGCAAGCTGGTTGTTCTCGACTGCTCGGCATGTCAACCCAGGTTGCCGGAAATTCCATTCTCCTATGCATAGGTTTCTTCATTCTTTGATATAAAATGTGGTTAACATTGTTTAGGCAGAAACCGTCTCCGGAATTCCCACTTCTCGGGATCTACCGTATGACGGGTTCTCCGTCCTCATAGAGGTACTTAATAACAGCCAGATCGGGTTTCCCGAGTATGAGAGTACTTTCATCTCTCTGGCGTTCTTTCCCAAGTTATAAAACAGGAGTTGTGGAGGGTGGGATGGATATTGTAGGTTTCCAGTACACACTGGTAATTCCTAACTAGCGTATCTCTCACGCTATCACTCAACCCTTAACCCAAAGCACTAAAATCTTAACTCGGTACTTCCTAAGCTCGGTAACTCAGTCATCAGAGAGATACTTCGCTCTGATACCACTTTTTGTAACACCCCAACTACAACCATACACTTAACAACACATTGCAGCGGAAACTCAACTCATCACATTACAAAACTCAATGGTGTTACACGCCGTTAACCACCCACATGGCTAACAAGGCTAATACCTGTACATTGTATCGGTCTGATGGACTAGATTCCCGAGCAACTACACAATACAATCCTTATTCCATTTCCAACATTTATTATACACAAACACTCCCACTGTACCGAGTATTTACAAACTAATGCCGATAACAATTTCGGTCTTACTACGCCTACAGTACATACTCAATTTAAATGGCTACCCATATACAATCAGCTACCCCGTCTTACTCTCGAACGGCTTCCAGCTCCTTGCACCTGAAATAGAAAAGGAAGAAAAGGGTGGCCCCCAAGGGGCTCAGCACCTTTGCTGGTATGGTAATCCCGCAGCCCGCATGCTACCGGGCCACGCACAACTAATTGTCGTCTTAGCAAGCAGTTGATTATATTTAAATCATGCATGCAAACCATAAACACACATCACATAGCATATACCCAACAATAGGGCTCAACAAACATCCAACACATCCACACATAACCAAATCAACCATAGTTTCCTTTAACCCTAGAGTGGCTCTCCTCTAAATGGAGTTCCTTCCTTAACAGACGACACTTACCCATAAATCGGGTTATCCCTAGCGCCTCCTATCATAAACTGGAGTTCACATCCGTAATCCATGACAAACAGCACATAACCCCACAAGTACGGTTCTCATTAAGAACCTTCCACCATAGTTAATAAACACAGTGAGCCTAGAGATTGTTGCCAACCTCATGCTAAGCTCGTTACATATCTCGTTACCGTCCTGTTAATTTGAAAGGTTAACATAACACCAAGGTGCGTCGGATATAGTAATCCCAAGCACACCGAAACAACATTTGTATGCCCTTGTGGCCCGACGTGAGTCAGTAAACTAGCTTTAGATAAGCTAAGGGAAGGTTGAAACCAAATTGGAATACAACCCATACATACACCAAGAGAGTAGAACCGGATATGACATCGACTCCCGTCCTCACACGCGTGGCCGGAACATGACCGGACTCCTCACCCCCCATTAGTACATATATACTTATAAATAAGTAGTTAGAGATCCATTATGGAGCCTACCACATCCACACACCATACGGTATCGTAACCGAGTTAAGCACACAAGGGAGGTTCACACACTGCATACAACAACAATATCCAACTAACTCACACATAGCCGTGGTTAGAACGTTCCCAAGGTTTAGGTCGTTAACTCCGAATACCGATCTCTCACGTGTTCCTAGTTCTAGTTAGCTAAGGTTCAACACTTATTTGAGGTTAAACGGTATCGGAGACCATGAGCCACATAAATGAATTACTATAAAATCATTACATGTTTTAATCTTACAAGGTGGCAACACTCAAAAAACCATTGGCATACAAGCCGGTGTAATCCGGTAGGACACAGGTTGCAAGAAAACCATACCTGTCACCGGAGTCCACTTTATCATGTCCACTTATGTTCCTCGAGCAATTCTCGAACAACTGGTAATATTACAATTACTTTCATTAAACATCGGGGTAACATGATTGTTTAAAGTCTAAAGCTCATAGTTAAACCTGTTAACTAGTTAAATAACTTCACATTATTAACTTGTTTTACTTTCACATTTTTCCCAACTTTCCACCTACTTAATTGTCCTTATATCTCACCTAACATGTCTTAAACAACCTTATAACATCATTACTAATCGATCCCCATCATTACATATCATTTATAACCTTAACATTTAAATCATCTTACTTAACTTAATCTCTCAAGTCCATATATATTTATCTTTCTAACCATCAATACTCTCTTAATGGCATACCACTAATACCACTTAACATTCTTAAAATAATATTTTTTTTTAGGGTCCGACCGACCCACCCCCTGGGTAGGTCGGCTGCAGAGAACATCCAAATTCACAGTTTCAGCCCGACCGACCCAGACTGGGGTCGGTCCCCTGGGTAGGTCGGCTGCAGAAACTTCCCTTTCATTGTTAAACTTTCTCCAAATTTTTCCTCAAGCCTCCTAATGTGTTCTAACATCATTTGGCACATCAAACACACCTTTAGCCATGTACTAAACTCTTTAAATCACACACCAAAACCATCTTATCATTCACAAATTCCTTACAAAATTCCTAGCACTTGGAATGTTTTCTCCTTAAGATTTCTAGGTGGTATTTCACCTACAATGACCACAATACCAAGGTGTTTCCTCTACACCTTAACATCATCTCTCAAACTTCTTTTCTTACTAACTAAATCTCCTTTTTCACATCTTACCTAAACATCACTTCTTCCTTGTACATCAACATTCCTAAACCTTGAACAAACTTCTCCAAGACTTAAATACATTCTCAAAACACACATTGAATTCCTAGAACTTCCAAGATAACACCTAGGTCCTTGCATCACTCTAAATCACCTTAATACATGTTTTCTTCCCAAGTAAAACATTTGTTCACCTTTAACACTTCCTAGTTCACCAAAACTTACTTAAAACACTTAGAACTTCTTACACATTTTCCAAATTTTGCCATAGCTTCTCTTGTATATATCACATCCAAACACTTAGGTTTTTACCTTATTTCATTCAGAACACCTAAATCCATCAAACATTTTTATACACAAACTTCACACATTTAGCACTACATCACAATATAGTGCATAAGCTTAATTGCACTCACTTAGGCCCTTAAATACATGGCTCTTAGGCCCTTAAATAACATGGCTCTTAGGCCCTTAAATTGGCATTAAACTTAAACACTGAATTTCCCACATAAGTAATGCCTTTGACCTGCAAATACATACAACAAACATATGTTCTTTTACTAGTCTCTTGAGAACACTTTACTAAGTCATTCACCATTTGCTCTTTAGTAGTTTTAAACAAGCATTATAAGCTCATTTCTCCTAAGGCATTAAATAACATTAGGTTAGTATATTTCCTCTTTCCAAACAACTTCTTTCTTGTTTCCTTATAAAACCGTAAGGTATTTGATTCCTTGTCAAGTTCTAATAATATACAACATCATAATGAGTATTCAAGCTTTAAGCTTCATCTCATTGTAAACCCTAATTTTCATTGTTTCAAAACATTAATGTAGTTGTTTTACCTTGATCTTTGAAGAGAGTTTGAATATCTATGAGAGAGGACTCCACCTAGTCCATGAAAGGTTGGAATGAGCTAGAACAAAGTCACACAAAGAGCACCATTAATGTGCATTTTCGGTCAAGGTAAAAACATGGAAGAAACTTGATTTTTCTTTGAGATTCCTTACCTAGAAGCAAAGGAGATCAATAATATGTAGAAACACAAGCTCAAGCTCCTTCAATGGTGGAACTCCATGGCACCGAAATGGGGCTCTTGATGTTTTGAGAAGATAGGAATGAAGAGCTTGATGAGAGGAAGAGATTGGTGGTGTTTGTTTTTGATTTGGACAAGTGAGCTAGATTTTACAAGAGGTCAAAGCTTGAGTTTAATGGTGGTGGTGAGTATTACCGTGAGAGAACAAGAAGAAGAGAGGTTGAAGAGAGTGGAACCGTGTGAAATGAAAGAAATGAGAGAATGAAGATAAACTTTGCTTTTTGAAGATTTTGTTCTTATAAAGCAAATAGTACCTAGCTAGTCATCTTATTTACTTAACAAAATAACAAGAGAGTGGTGAGTCACCACACTTAAGAAAACCGGCCCCCTTTATTACATAAGGGTATTTAGTCTTTATTTGTCAATTTAATTACTTATGATAACATATGTTACAAACTAGCTTATAAAAATCACTATTCATAAAAACAAGGCACATAGAAGTGAAATTTTTGATTTCCTATTGATAGCCACCAAAATGTGATACTATATAGTACACATATATATTTAGGAGTAATGATGGACATTTAGCCACTCAAAACTCATTTACAAGACAATTTTTCAAAAATGTGCTTTAAGACTTCTTAAAGTACATTTGTGTTTTAACGTTTTCAAGCTTGGTTTTCTTTGGTAATTGATTTAATATGTTCATTAATACATTTATAAGGTATAGGTATGACCATTAGGTCTTATACAAATTTATCCCAAGCTTAGAGCACATTTCAGCCCATATTGACCTTAAGGTATTTATTTATGTTTTGTTTGGTTTCATTGTCTACCAAGGTTTCCTAAGGACTTAATTAGCCTTATAAAATCATAATTAAACATTTTTATGTCTTGGTAGGCTCCTTGGGTCCTAACCAAGTTCACTCCGAGCTTAGAGCACGTTTTTGCTCAAACCGTGTCTTAGTGTTTTATTGTGTTTTACCATGGTTTAAATGGTTCATTGATGTTTCTAAGGCACTTTTTAGCCTTTAAATACCATAGTTTAACATTTAAACAACATACCAAGGTTTGGGGTATTTCAAGAATAGGCTTTTGCCCGGATTAGGACTAGTTTTCTATAAGTCCCTCGGGTACGATACTCTTGGTCGTAATATGTAATACCCCATCCTACATTAACACACTTACAACAAACTACAACGAAAAACATACTTCATCACATTACTTAACTTGTTGGTGTTACACGCCGTTAACCACCCACGTGGCTAACAAGGCTATTACATATACATTGTATCGGTCTGATGGACTAGATTCCCGAGCGACTGCACATTATTATCTCTTTCCATTAACAACAAACATACACATACCTTCCAACTATACCGAGTATTAAAAGCTGATGCCGATAACAATTTCGGTCTTACTACACCTACTGTACATATATAACTTAAATGATTACCCATGTACAAATGACTACCCCGTCCTACTCTCGACGGCTTCCAGCTCCTTGTACCTGAAAATAGGAAAAGAAGAGGAAAGGGTGGCCCCCCAGGGGCTCAGCACCTTTGCTGGTATGGTAATCCCGCAGCCCGCATGCTACCGGGCCACGCACAACTAATTGTCGTCTTAGCATGCGGTTGATTATAATTGAATCATGCATGTAAACTACAATACATAACACATTACACTGCACAACAATGGCTCATTAAAACAGCCAATACAACTACACTTAACAAATCACTCATTGTGAACTTTAACACCTAGAGTGTTTCTGTAACGACCCCAAAACCACCCAGGTTCTGAGACCATCACACGCCGCACGCTTACTACCTAAGACATGCAAGGCTACTCTATGACGAAACCTAAACAGATACAAATGCTCTTCTATTACATAAATAATGCTTACTGTCTCACAAATTACAAAGCGGAAGCCGAAGAATTACAAAGCAGAAGTCTAAAATAAATACAAAGGGCTACAAAGCCACAAACACTCACAAAGCCCACAAAGCAAAACTAAAAGTAGAAATAGAAGCAGAAGCCTTCAAATAGAGCTAAAACCTGCAAAATGTTAAATGAATAGGGGGTGAGCAAACCACAGCTCAGTAAGTGATAAACTTCATCAGCATAAGCATGCTCAAAACATTTTTACAGAACATAGCTTATATGGATATAAGTTAGCAAATCAGATTCAAAATCAAAATCAAACGAAAGCTCATCAAACGATACAAAGTAAAATACAAAGTAGAGTGAACAGAGGTCACAAAGGTAACTTAACATTAAAAGACTTTTACAGAAACCATAAAGCTTTTCTGAAATCATAAGTCGCATATAGACTATTAGAAGAAGGAAACAAAATATAAGCATAGTTTCTTTACAAAGCTTATTTGCAATTCAAATCTTAATCTTCGTAAAACGGAAACCATAAACCAAGGCTGACAAAACAAAGTTGAAGCCACACTTTCAGATTGGGACAAAGCACAAAGCAGGGTCTCATGTCAGAAGCTGTCAACGCTTAAAACTAAACAGAAGCAAATCAGAATCTTATACACATCAGAACGTTATCAAAAACATAGTTTTTAAGGGACCCTAGTTCAGAGCATACAAAATAGGTCATAAGACCTTAGATAACAAAATGGGTCTGAAGACCCCAGATAACAGAATGAGTTCGTCGACTCCAGATACAGAATGAGTCCGTCGACTCCAGATAACAGAACGGGGAATGCCCGTGATACAGATACAGAAGGACGTCCTACGCAGCGCGCTACGGGATAACTCGACCCAGTCATCCACGGCTCAGAAAGCAATAAACTAGGTCCCAAAAATTATTACTTCAATCACATGTTCACAAAGGCCATATCCAAACTAGCTGTATTTGGGTATATATAAATATATACTCATATTCATCAAAATGTAAAATTAGTAATATCAAAATTGAAGGATTTGCTATTTTCACCGGCAGAATATACCTAAAACCGTAAGCACCAATTTCACATCCAGTAGTATAAAATAGCATTCATTTATACACGTAAAGTTCCGAATACTTTATAACTTAAACAAGCTGTATTAAAGTAGTAGAAATCGAAATCAATGATTACGACAATCATATTTGGAGTTTGAAAACTATATTATAAACAAAATACTAGCATACGGGTGAAACTGAAAGATATAACATAGATATTCCAAAATTCACGCTCAGTACAAAATTCAAACTAATGGTCAAATCGGAAAAGTAAGACAAACCATGATGCCCATATATGATTTAAATAATACAATTACATAATGAAGCTAGCTGCCCTTTATACTAAAGAATCATATTATAATATTGTATTAGCTAAAGAGAATGTAATAGTAATAAGAGAATACGATGTATATTCATTGTGTATGTTGTGTGAATAGTTACAGCACTAGTGACTTATTTATACTACTAGAGTAGCAATAATATGGGTTGTAAAGATAACACCAAAGTGTAAATGGGCCGATAGGCCTCAGTGGGCTTTTATTCCCCCGCGGTCAGAGCTGGTAGTCAAAGGAAGCGATGACCGAAAATGGAGAAACGAATTTGGGGGTAAGGGTTTCGTGAGCGCATCAGCAAGCTGCTCAGTCGCGGGGATGTGTTGCACTTGAAAGCTGCCATTCTTCACTCGTTCACGAACAAAGAAGTAGTCGATGGCCACATGCTTCATCCTGCTGTGAAAAGATGGGTTCTTGGTGAGGTAAGTAGCCGCAACATTGTCGCAGTAGACAGTAGGAGGGTCATGTAGAGGAAACCCTAATTCACACAGAAGTTGAAGAACCCATATGGATTCGGCTGTAGCAGTAGCAATGGCCTTATATCCTGCTTCAGTTGATGATTTGGCAACTGACTTTTGTTTTTTTGAACTCCAGGAGATCAAGTGTGACCCGAGAAAGATGAGAAACCCAGGAGTAGAGGGAATCGGTGGGATAGGGATGATTTGAGGTCATGTAGAAGCTTAAGGGATGTGCCAGTAATGAGAATGTCGTCAACATAGACAAGAACATAAACTGCCTGGCCATTTTGTCTAAAAATAAACAGAGATGGATCCTTAGTTGACATAGTGAAGCCATTATCAACAAGTGTAGAGCTTAGGGTAGAATACCAAGCCCTAGGAGATTGTTTCAACCCATAGAGAGCCTTATTAAGCTTGCAAACATATTTGGGATACTGCTGATTAACAAAACCAGGAGGTTGCTTGACATAAACATCCTCTTCAATCTCCCCATTCAGAAAAGCATTCTGAATATCCAACTGGTGTATAGGCCAATTAAGAGATATAGCAATAGACAGAACAAGTCTAATACTTACCACCTTAACAACTGGACTGTAAGTGTCGGTATAATCAATCCCAGAATGTTGATTAAAACCCTGTGCCACAAGTCTGGCCTTTCTCCTCTATATAGTCCCATCAGCACATCTTTTTGTTTTTAAGATCCATTTGACCCCCAAAACATTCATGTCCTGTGAAGGAGGAACAAGATCCCATGTCTTAGTAGCAAGAGAGCATTATATTCCTTAGAAATAGCCTCCCTCCATTCTGGGTACTGTTGAGCTTGAGTGAAAGTAGGTTCATCTGGCAGAGAGGAGATCTGAGTAGTAAGAGCCCAAGGAATAGTCCCATCTATCCGAACTTTAGGTTTGTGGATATTATGCTGAGCCCTGGTGACCATTTGAGGTGGTGAGGGAGTAGGTGTAGGTGAGGGAGTAGGTGTAGGTGTGGTAGTAGGTGCAGGTGTAGTAGTAGGTGTGGAGTTGGCATTGTCCTCTAAAAGAGAGACTGGTGTGACAGGTTTGGTAGGTGGTATGACTGGTGATGATGAAGGTGGGTCTGGTGGTGGGGGTTCACTGGAGGAAGAAGAGGTGATATGGGGTACTAGAACAGAAATGAGGCTAGGTGATTTTGAAGTAGGTGTAGCAGAGGTGGAGATAAGATGTTTGTAAGGAAATGAGTCTTCATTAAACAAGACATCTCGACTGATGATCAGTTTAGGTGGTGAGAGAGAATAGCAAAGGTAACCTGTATGATTTGGTGAATAACCAAGGAACAGGCATTCTTTAGATCTGTAGGCTAGCTTGTGACGATTGTGAGGTCTTAGGTTTGGCCAACAGGAAGTGCCAAAGACTCTGAGGGAGGTGTAGTCTGGTATTTTCTGAAACAGGGTCTCATAGGGACTTTTGTAGGCTAGGATTTTGGTGGGGGTGTGGTTGTAGAGGAAGGCTGCAGTTCTGAAAGCAAATGACCAGAACTGAAAGGGTAGGGTAGCTTGGGCTAGAAGAGCAAGCCCTTTATCCACCAAATATCTGTTTCTGACCTCAACAGCTCCTTGTTGTTGGTGAGAGTAGGGACAAGAGAACCAGTGAGATATGCCAAATTGAGTGACAAGAGGTTTAAGAGCTAAAAATTCACCTCCATTATCAGTCTGGATCATTTTGATTGATGTGGAGAAATAATTTTGTACCAGTTTCACATAGGAATGAAAAACAGCTGTAACATCAGATTTGGCCTTGAGAGGAAATAACCACACAAATTTGCTGTAATCATCAACTAGAAGCATGAAATATTTGAAACCATCAATAGATTCAATGTAAGAAGGGCCCCATACATCCATATAAACTAACTCAAAGGGAAAATTAGAAGTAGAACTTCTAGAGTAGTGTGGGAATGCATGATGTTTGCCCTGAACACACGCTTTACAAAAATATAAGGTATCTACATCAGATCTAGGTAAGTCAAATTTATTCAAAATTTTGTTGGTGACAAGGATGGAAGGATGGCCCAAGCGCTGATGCCAAACTTCTGAGGAGACTTTTGTGCCAGGTAAAAGCTGAGTGTGGTTGAGAGTGTGAGTGGATGTGGTAGGAAACACGTAGACCCCTCCCTTAACTGGTCCCTGAAGTAGTGGTTTGTGTGTGGCCAGATCCTTCAATACAAAATGAGTAGAGAAGAATTCAAAATAAACATGGTTATCAAGACAAAACTGGCACACAGAGATTAAGTGTTTGTTTAAAAAAGGGGAGTGATATATATTTGGCAATAGAAAATCACCAACAGAGGAGGAGATAGATCCTGAACCTTGATGTGAGATCTGGAGATTGGATCCATCCCCCAAAGTAACACTGTCAGGGCCGGTATAATCAGATGCTCCAAGGTTTAATCGAGAGAAGTCATCAGTAAAGTGGTTTGTGGCAGCTGTATCAGGTAGCCAATCAGAGGTAGCAAAATTGCCTGTAGCATTAGCAGAGAGGGTTTGAGGTGGGTTAGGCTGATAGGTATGATTATATCGGTGGTAGCACAGAGCAGCAATATGGCCCTTTTTGCCACAGATCTGGCAAGATGGCCTGTTATCAGGCTGTCCATTAAACAACTGATTTGGTTTAGATCCTCTTCCATAGGAACCCCTTCCAGAACTACCTGAGCCTCTTCCTGCATTAGATCTGCCTGACTGCCCCCTTCCTCGATTTGACTGATATTTTCCCTTAGGAACAGTCTCTGTGGCATTTAAACAAACACTATCTGTGACAATCTGGTGGAATGTGAGAGACGTTCCTCATGTGAGAGTAAATAGTTGTAGATCTGTTGAGGTGAACAAAATTCAGATCTAGTGTTTATGTTTGTGACCAGAGAGTCATAGGTCTGGGGCAAGCCACGTAGAACAAATGATTGAAATTCTTGGTTTGATACTTTGTGGCCTGTAATAGCTAAGGAAGAGGCAAGTTCTTTAGCTCTATTGAAGTATGTTGTTATGGATTCATCGGAGCCTTTGGATAGATTGGCCATTTTTTGATGTAACTGACCAAATAGTGCCACAGTTTGTGCTGCAAAGCTATGATGAAGTTCTTTCCAAACTTGAGCAGAGGTTTCGAGATCTATTACCTGAGCAGCAACTTCTGGAGTGAGGGAAAGGAAGAGAATAGAGAGGACAATCTGATCTTGTTGTATCCATTTAGGATAGGCTGAGTTAGGAGAATCATTCAGGGTAGGGGAGGGACAGGGGAACGATCCATCAACATATTTGTAAAGATCATTTCCTCTGAGAAAGGGAAGGATCATCCCCTTCCATAGTCGAAAATTTTCTGGAGAAAGTTTGATTATGTTTGCTGCGGCTGACAAAATTGAATTGGAGCTTGTAGTGATCTGGATCTGAGACTGGTTTGTGTTTGTGACTGCAGGTACACCATTGTTTGGTGAGGAGTTGATGCTACCGTCGTCCGTCATTGAAGAAGAGAAGATTTGGATCGGAGAAGATTTGAATCGTAACAATTAACGAAGAGCAAGCTCTGATACCATATTAGCTAAAGAGAATGTAATAGTAATAAGAGAATACGATGTATATTCATTGTGTTATGTTGTGTGAATAGTTACAGCACTAGTGACTTATTTATACTACTAGAGTAGCAATAATATGGGCTGTAAAGATAACACCAAAGTGTAAATGGGCCGATAGGCCTCAGTGGGCTTTTATATTGCAACGGAGGTTTGTATCGGAAAGTCATATTTTATGTTTATCAGAAACTATAGACTCTTGTGAGTGCAGCTTATAAATAGGCTACATACAACAGCACTTTTAAAATCATAGGTATATATGACAGTGTCATCGCAGTACCAATATAGTATACATAATGAACACACTTTTAAAACAATTCGCAAGCGTAGTATAACCATATGTAATTATGAATAAAAAGACGTTAAAGGCTTAAAGATCACTTCAAAACCTGCTGCACCGATTTAAAAACCGATCATGTAAAAATAAATATATAAATATATTTGATCAATTTCGCAAATTCGTATCCAAATGCCTATGACCATAGGTGTATAATAGGTTGTAAGCAGTCAAAGTCGAAGCTTGATTAAGTAATAATAATGGAAGATAGGTTTGGAGCGAACGCCCCAAATTGAATCAGTTTATCACCTATAATGTAAAGGAACTTATATATACGGCTTGTATTTAGATTGCAAGAAAAGAAAAGAACTTATTTTAATATAATCCGTCTGTATCAAAATCACCGAACAAAATCTATAACAATAGTAATTTCAAAATCAAATATCGGGGTAAGTACAAAGTAGATTTATCATTAACAAAACATTGATAATTTAATAATAATAACCATATTGATTAGCATATAAAATACGTTTTCACCCAGGGAAACCTTAACAAGAGATTTGTTGTTTGAAAAGGAAAATAAACCAACACAATAGCGCTCATAATAACTCATTCAAACAATTTGAAACACCTCACGTTAAATACATTCAAATCTGAGTGGGAATTAATTACCAATTGTTTACAAAATTTGAAGAAAACCGCAAGGAAGAACTTACGGGAATACAGATGTAATTAATACAATAAATAGTGGTGAACGCATTCAAATTATATCAAAAGCATAATCGCTGAATTAAAAGTACTAGTTTGTCAAAATTATAATTAACATAACACTTTCGATATCAAAATAGAGAATCAAACATAATACCATGGGGTTTAAGCGGAGCGAACACCTAAATCAAAATCAATCCAGATTCACATCGAAATCAAAGATCAAAGCAAACAAATTTAGAAACAAAACAAGACCTAGAATCCCCATGGGTGAACACACCCATACCGAATCCATCTACCACCTACCTCACATCCGACGCAAAGCAAATCTCTTCCACAGACTCCACACATCGCCCTCTTCAAATCCCTTCTCAAACAACGAACTCTCGACTGAATAATCCCAGAATTTTCAAAATCAAAATTAGAAAAGGAGAGAGAAGAACTCAACAAGAAATAGAATGGAAATACACATCTACAAACCTCGAAGACCACTGACTGACGAACAGATCCACAAGAAAATAATTCCAACGATTTAGACTTTTGAGAGATTGGATGAGAAGGATGCAAAGGGGGAACTTTACTTGGAGAGAAGAAACAAGGAGGAGAGGAAGAATGAGCGTTTAAAGTGTCGCCAATGCGTCAAGGAGGAAGAAGAGGAATTAAAATAAAAACTAGCCTTCCTTAACTTAAAATAAATAAGATAAAAGAAACAAGTAATAATAATTAATTCACAAAAGGAAGGGAAGAAAAAAGAAGTAAAAATCTTTTACTAACATAAATAAAATCAAAACAACCTTCCTCTCGAAGCTAATATAATAATAATTAGAATTGTCACAAACTCCCTTTGCAAATCAGAAACAAAATAAAATAAATAAAAAAATAAAAAAAATTTGGGGCACAACAGTTTCTCCTTTAATGGAGCTATTTCCTTAATAGACGACACTTACCCACCAATCGGGTTATCCTAAAACGCCTCTTACATTAAACCGGAATTCATAACCATGATCCACATACTCCACATCTTAACAACAAATCACATCACAACGCAATAAGAATTGCAACATAACAATATTACATAACATAACAGGAACGGTTCCCTTTATGAACCGGCCCAAACATAGTCAGTTCACTTGTAGCCTAGAGAATGTTGCCAGTCTCATGATAAGCTCGTTACGTAACTCGTTACCGTCTCGTTAAATGAACGGATAACTTAACACCTGGTGCCTCGGATATAGTGATCCAAGCACACCGAACAAACATAAACATAGTATGCCCCTGTGGCCCGACGTGAGTCAGTAAAATAGCCTTGGTTAAGCTAAAGGGAAGGTTGGAAACCAAATTGGAAAACAACCATAACATACAAAGAGAATCGAACCGGTTATGACATCGACTCCCATACTCACACGCGTGGCCGGAACAGACCGGACTCCTCACTTCCCCCGTTAGCACTTGTTAGAAGTTCAACATTGAACTCAATAAACAATCACAAACATTGGGTTAAGTCTTGTTAGACACACACACAAGCGAAGAAAGAGTCATACATTCACACACAAACATCACACACAAACATTACATGACTAACTCACGCATAGCCGTGGTTAGAACGTTCCTTAGGTCGGAAACGTTATCACCGGATACTGTTCTCTTACGTTTACCTAATAGTGGTTATCTAGCCCTTCATGCGCATTCGAGGTTACCAGTATTGGCACGTAAACACACAACAACAATAACGACTGTAAACTCGTTTCATGCTTTATCTTATAACGTGGCAAACGTACAGAAAAACACATTGGCATACAAGTCGGTGTAATCCAGTAGGACACAGGTTGCAAGAAAACCATACCTGTCACCGGAGTCCACTCTATCATGTCCACTTATGTTCCTTGAGCAATTCTCGAACAACTGGTAATATTACATGTACTTTTATTAACATCGGGGTAACATGATTGTTTAAAGTCTGATGCTTATAACTTATCCCCGTTAACTAGTTAAATAACTTCACATTTTAACTTGTTTTACTTTTACATTTTAATACAACTTTTCCCCCACTAAATTGTCATTATAACTCACTAACATGTCCTTAAAAATCTTATAACATCATTACTTAATAATCCCCGTCATCCTATAACCTTAAACAATGTTTTTGGTCCATACAGCGCCTTGTCCAAACTTGTGTCCAGACTTCCCAAGTTCGGACACTATTCAAGGCTCAAATGGGTGTAAACAGACGAATGTTCGAACATGCGTCCGAGCTTCCCAAGTTCGGACTCTGTTCGAGGCCAAAACAGAATATAGAGGTAGGTGTGTCCGAACGTCCAAGTTCCGACGGTAGTTCGGACACCGGTCGAGGCTTAGTAAACTTACGCGCAACAGGGCATGTCCGAACGTCCACGTTCGGACGGTAGTTCGGACGTGCCAAAAACTCCATGTTCTATACCTTTAAACACTTACTCATTTCTTGCCTAAATGCTCAATACTCATAATACTTCCCCCTTAGGTTTATAGCATGTTGCCACACTATATTTAGCCCACCAAAATACTTCATGTCCTTCCAAGAATTTTCTTCACAAGTTTAAACATCTTCCTTACCTAAACATCATTTCCTCCTTGTACATCAACATTACCTAAACCTTAACAAACTCCTCCAAGACTTTAGTACATCCCAAAACACCCATTGGATTTCAAGAACTTCCTAGATAATGCGTAAATCCTTTTTGCCTTCTAAAACACCTTAATGCACCTTTCTTTCCCTAGTAAAACACTTAATCATTCTCAACAGTTCCAAACTCACCAATACTCTTTTTAAACACTTAGAACTTCTTATACATTATCTAAATTTTGACATGGGTTCTTCTAGCACATTGCTATACCAAAGCACATAGCTTTCACCATTAGACATTCAAGAACACCTAAAATCCATCAAGAGTATTCTCACACACAACACTTAGGTTTTCACCCTTTCACAACCAAAAACACTTAATCACTTAATACACAATCCTTACACACAAACATATTGTTTTTCCTCCTTTAACCATCCAAGACACTCATCTTCACAAGGAATGTTCTTTACACACATCTAAATCCTTAAACTACACTACATCACAATATAGTGCATAAACTTAAATTGCTTGACACTTAGGTCCTTAAATAACATGGCTCATAGGCCCTTAAATGCATTTAACTTAAACACTGAATTTCCCACATATATATTGCCTTTAACTTGCAAATACACTCAACATTACATATGCCTTTTAATAAACTCCTTAAGAACAATTCACTAGCTCTTTTTCCCATTGGCTCCTTAGGTATTTTATTAAGCAAATCAAGGTCATTTTCCCTAAGGCATAAATTACATTAGGTTACCACATATACCTCTTTTCTCTGAGATTTTTACTTGAACACTCTTGTTCTTCCTTGTTTGGAAATCGGCAAGAGGACTTGGTTACTTGTCAATGTTCTAATCAACATACAAGTAAAACCAATGAGCATTCAAGCTTCATGCTTAAACTCATTTACAAACCCTAGGTTATATATATTGTCTTAACACATTAGGATAGTTGTTTTACCTTGGAAACAAAAGAGGGCTTGATTAAGCATCAAGAGAGGACTCCTCCAAGCCCTTGAATGATTGGAATGAAGCTAGAACAAGCAAGATGAAGGCACCATAAGTGGTGATTTTCGGCCACACACTGAAACAAGAGGAAACATTGATTTTCTTGTGATTTCCTTACCGTGAAGCAAAGGAGAATGACAACATGAAAAGGTGACTCAAGCTCCAACAATGGTGAATCTTCATGGCACCGACCGAAATGGAGTTCTTGAAGATTTGAAAAGACAAGATTGTAGAGCTTGACTAAACTAAGAGAATGGTGGTCTTAGTTTTTGATTTGGCAAAGGGAGCTAGGAGATATAAGGGTTCAAAGCTTGAAGATGGTGTTTATGCTGTAGCATCACCGAAGGAGAAGGGAGGAGAAGATTGGAGACCGTGTGAAAAGAGAAGGAATGAAGGAAATGAGGAGGAAGCTTGCTTTTGGAGATATTTATGCTAAAAGTAAATAGTAACCATGCTTTATTACTTTTCTTGTTTATTTGATTGGTCAAGTGTGGTGAGTAACACATGAAAAATCAGCCCCCTTTACATACTAGGGCATATCATGGTCTTTGTTGACCATCTAACTTACTTATATTGACTTATGTCATAAACTAGCATTTTTTGTTACTATTCACAAAAACAAGGCACATTCTTGTGAAATTTTTGATTTCCCATTGATTTAGACTTGTAAATGTGATACTAAGTAGTACACATGTTAATTAAAGAGTAATGATGGACATTTAGCCATTCAAAACTCATTTACAAGACAATTTTTCAAAAATGTGCTTTAAGGCTCCTTAAAGCACCTTTTGTGTTTTACCTTGTTTTAAAGCTTGGTTTTCTTTGGTAATTGTTTTATATGTTGATTAACATATTTATAAGGTATAGGTATGACCTTTAGGTCTTATACAAATTTATCCCAAGCTTAGAGCACATTTTTGCCCATATTGACTTTAAGGTATTTATTTATGTTTTGTTTGGTTTAATTGTCTACCAAGGTTTCCTAAGGACTTAATTAGCCTTATTAAATCATAATTGACTATTATTTAGTCTTGGTAGGTTCTTTGGGTCCTAACCAAGTTCACTCCAAGCTTAGAGTATGTTTTGCTCAAACTGTCTTTATGGTACTTTATTGTTTTTACCATGGTTTAAATTGTTCACTGATGTTCCTAAGGCACTTTTTAGCCTTTACATATGATATTTTAATGTTTAAACAACATATCAAGGTTTGGGGTATTTCATAATATATTTACACTATACTCCGACCGGGTTTTTTATTTGCTACCCGTAGTAGAGTTGTAGGTTTAATTTATCATTTCATTCTTTTTATGTATAGTTTATCCTAACAATTTCTCGTTTAGCAAATTGGCGCCGTTGCCGGGGACTTGGAATTAGTCCAAGTCCTAAATTCGGTAAAATGCCCTATTCTTCATTTTTTTATTATTTATTTCTTTCTTTTTTGATTCTTTGGTCTTAATTGTCCATTTTCTTTTTCGGTTGAAGATGCCGGGTACAGTGCCGGGTCGTTTGTACCCGGCATATTCCAATTATTATTATTATTATTATTATTATTATTGATTATTATTATTATTATTATTATTATTTCTTTCTCTAATTCTATTTCTTTATTCATGGTTCGATTGTTTCATTTCTGTTCAAGTTGAATGGGCCGGGTATAACGCCGGGTACAATACATCTGGCACTAGCGGAAGAAGTCCCATGCCGGGCGGAGGCAGCCCGGCATCATACCCGGCACATCATGGAATTTAAATTCCCAAACAGCTACAGTGTTGTTTACATATCTCGTTTTTATTCTTAGATCATCTCTTTTATTATATTATTATTAGGGATAAATTCTTACATATGCCCCTCTAATTGCACTTATTTTATTTTTCTTTTAAATTAATTTTTATCCTATGCTCTTTATGTTTCCTTGAGTTAATTTTTAAAGATATGCCGTGTGCAAAGCCGGGTAGGATTAGCCCGACACTAGGATGTTCAGTGTGCCGCGTCTTAAGCCGGATAATAAAGACCCGGCCTTAAGAAATTCCTTATGCCGGATACGATTTACCCGGCATACCGCCCGGCATGGCGCGGTTTCTGAAAAAATATATCTGGTAAAAGTTAACTTTTTACAGTTTACTTTTACCCTATCGAAGGAACACGCCGCAAAGAGCACAGCAGCACCCAAAAGCGCCAACTAAGCCCAGCGCTGGATTCCTCAGTTCGCACTGCAGAGACCACCAGGATTTTTTAGGCAATTTTTGCATTCCATCACTTCCGCACAGACCCACACCATCACGCAATTACAAGACCAGGTTTCCCTCATCGTGTGGTACTCGATTTTCATTATTGTTAGTTCAATGTGTCATTTTTGTTAGATTCGTAGGTTAAGTATACTGATTTAGGGACTTTCGAACCTGCCTTAAGTGATTTCTGGAGATTGTGTGTGATTCTGTGCATTTTTCTGGAGTTCTGGTTTCGACTTTGAATGTGCCGGATGGGATCTGTCCGGCATCCCGTCCGGCATGCTTTTGTTTGAATATGTCGGGTGGATTCTATCCGGCATCCCACCCGGCACGCTTTCTGAATGCTTCTTCTTTGCCTATTATGAAACTAGTCTTTTTTTTTTAATTAATGCCTATGGTAATATTTTGTTGAGAAGTAGTCGAATAGGTTTCTGATTTACAGGCATATGGGCGCACCGTGTCCCTCTACAGGACATTTGAATTTTAATTTCTGTTAATTTAACATTGATGAATTATTGTCTGTTATTCTTTTGCTCTTTTCTTATAGATGCCTCGCAGAAAATCCACCACTTCCCCTCCACGTGCTTCATGCTTTGATTCCGAGGAGGAGGAATTGTTTGATCAGGCTGAGGCAGCCTTCGCTGATGCCACCACAGAGGAGGAGGCTTCTCCTACACCTGTGCCACCTCGTCGATCTACCAGACGGGCAGGCAAGAGCCAGCCTCCAGCAGTGCCGCACCGCCTCCAGCAAAGAAGACCAGGGATGGCAAGAGGAAGAAGAGAACTTCTCCAGAGACTCATAGTGGCCCTGGATCCACTTCTTCTGCTCCTGAGCACGATGACTTTGGTACGCCTCTCCCTCTCCCTCCTCGCATTCCTGATGTACCTACTTTTGATGAGGAAGGGTTCGTAAATCCTTCTGCTGCTCAGTACTTTCATCAGTCCAAGATGAAAGGTAAGTGGGTACGGGAGAGGCGAGTGCATCCCGAGGTCTGCCTACTATCTGCGATTTCAGAGCTCTTCGAGCGACATGGTTGGTTAGGGATCTCAGACATTGGTCATGGACACTTTTACCCCGGGTTGGTGCGTGAGTTTTACGCCAACTCCAAGTATCGTGGGGCCCCCTAGAAGTTAGGAGTTCTGATCCGCTCATTTGTATCTACACGTTGTATTATTATTACGCCAGAGAGCATCGCATAGATCTTGGGCATCGACACTGACCCTTGCCAGCAGTCCTTCAGCCGACAGACTCTTGCAAACGCTCATACCGCTATCCGCTCTCGGTTCGGATCACGCACTCGCTATATGGATAGAGCTCACACTAAGGAGCGAGAGGTGATCCCCTTGACCTACATCACCGATCTCCAGTTGCGTGTGGCCATGGAGATTATCCGCCATAACATTCGGCCGCGCAAGCATGACGAGCTGAATGATATGGACTGCGCCATACTACAGTACCTTCTCGGGCCAGCTCAGGGAGTAGTTGACTCGCGTTTCCCGGTCCAGAGATTGATGTTCGCGCAGTTGGTCAGCGCCATCATGCATCGAGAGGGACAGCGCCCCATCTTCCCCATGCTCATTCACCAGCATATTATGCAGACGATAGGGGAGACTCAGATTCCTAGAGGCCTACATTTTCAGCCCGAGGCTGCCCCTATTGATCGTGCTCTCATTCGACGCTGGTGGTTCAGAGAGTCACCCTCAGGGGAGTTCCTTTATGTCCCCCCAGATCAGAGGTCCCGGACCCCTACTGCTTAGGACTACCCCAGTTATCAGGGGAAGGGTGCTCAGCTATTCTTGCCTCCACCACCTCCGATCTCCACCGCACCACCTCCTACCTCTACTTCAGATGCAGACCCTAGCGTGGCTGCAGAGCTCGATCACTTCCGTCAGGAGCTCCAACAGCAGCGACACTCTATGGAGGCCTTCCAGGCCGCTCAGCAGGCCGTGTGGGGTGATTTTGATTCCTTCTGGCAGAGTTATGAGGGTATGCGCACAGATTTGACTACCAGAGTAGACTCTGTGGTACAGCAGCAGGCTGAGGTTGGGCAGAGACAGGAGGCGTTTGAGGAGCGTATCTCTCAGCGCCAGGACGAGCAGGAGAGGCGGGTTGATGATCGTTTAATGTTGGCTGTAGATGAGATGAACAAGTCAATGGCGGCCGACAGAAAGAAGGTGAGAAAGGAGATGAAGCAGAGGGTGTCTTGTTCCATAGCTGCTTTGGTTAAGAGTCTTCTACGTCGGGACAAGGAGAAGAGGAAGGCGCGTAGAGAGGCGAAGAAGAAGGGACTTCCTACCCCTAGCTCTTCTAGCCTTTCTGATGTTCCCGATGATTCCCCTGCTTCTTCTTCAGACTCTCCACCACCATCCTCCATGCAGGCAGCAGTTCATTAGTTCTTTCTCTCTCTCTCTCTGTTTATTTTATTTTATTTTCCTTCCATTTTCTTTTATTGCCCTTTTGCTTTTCTTTTAGTTTTATTTGCTTTTATTATTCTTGTATGTATAATGGATTCTCAGTTAACTCTCTCTTACATATTATGAAAGCTTTATATTTTAGTGAGTTTTTTTGTTACAGTGCCTTTATTTTAGTTGGCTCATGCTGTGACAATTCTGACTCCGCGGCTCACCACAAGTGTAGGGCATTTGTGCCCTCATTCTTCCAAAGGGGGAGTATTTTTCTTATTCTTTTAATTCATCTTATTTTTTAAAAAAAAACCATTCTTTAATTCTTTGAATTTTTTTTATTTGTATTCTTTATTCTTTTTGAAACACTAGGGACAGTGTTCCTGCCAAGTGTAGGGCAGGGGTCCGCCCCTTAAAAATTTATTTTTGCTAAAACTACTTAGTATCTAAATAATATGTTATAAGCTGAGATCTTATCAATGTTCTACTAAGCTTTTGTATGTCGTTGGCAAAGTAAAAGTAGAAAAGTGATGAAAGCTTGTTCTCTTAAGAGGTAACCTTTCTAATGACTTGTAGATTCTTGTTTCTAACTTCTTAATTCTCTTTATTAACATGAGTATATGACCTTACTCCTATTTCTATCTCTGATTTACTTCTGGGTAATATTTTCTTTTCTTTTTTCAAAATGGTGATAATTCTTTTGGGTGAATATCTCAAATAGGGATTGCGTAAAAAAGAGAAGGAAAAAAAGAGAAGCTTCGAAAAGAAAAAAAACAGAAGAAGAAAAAATAAGAAGAGTCTTCTTTCAAAAAAAAGAAGCATTATGAGGTTGCAAAAATTGCCTCAAAATAAAAGAAACAAACAAGAGTTTTTCCTTTTGTTTTTCTCCTAAATTCCCCGTTCTTCAATGAAAAATCATGGTTGATTCAGAAACCCTGGCAAAATAGGGCTGAACACATAAAAACCATTGATGAGTGTTGAAATACCCCAAACTTAGATATGGTGTTTAAATGATAAACTAAGATATAAGGCTAAATAATGCCTTAGAACATTAAGAAACTTTCCATCAAAGAAAATATAAGGAAACACAAAAGTTTTTAAGCAAAACGTGCTCTAAGCTTGGAGAGACATGGGAGAGTACCCAAATATTTTCTAAGACCTTAGTAATATCCTAATGGTCATTTTAAATCAATTACCAAAGAAAACAAAGCTTGAAAACAAGTTAAAACATAAAATGTGCTTTAAGAGTCTTAAAGCACGTTTTTGAAAAATTGTCCTGTAAATGAGTTTTGAATGGCTAAATGTCCATCATTACTCTTTAATTAACATGTGTACTATATAGTATCACATTGGAAGTCTATATCAATGGGAAATCAAAATTTCCACAACAATGTGCCTTGTTTTGGTGAATAGTGAATTAATTAAGCTAGTTTATAACATAGTCTATATAAGTGAGACATTTGGTCAACAAGACTTAATTACCCTCATTAAAAAAGGGGGCCGGTTTCTTAGGAGGTGAGTCACCACCTTCATGAGTCATTAAGTAAATAAGAAAGCAAATGAGAGTTATAAAGTAAAATCACTATTCACCTTTACATAAATATCACACTTTAGTTCTCTCTCCTCACTTCTTCATTCTCCTTTGTTTTCCCACGGTTTTAGCTGCTCTCTCCCTTCTCCATTCACGTAGAACTCAACCTCCATGAAAGATCCATCCTTCCTTGGACACATCTTACTCATTTTAGCTCCAAATCCAAAACAAAATACATACTCTTCTTAGTTAGCTCAAGCTCCTTCTTTCTATCTTTTCAAAACTTCAAGAGCTTCATTTTGGTGCCAAGTCAAACCACCATTAGAGGAGGAAATTCAAGTTTGGAGACTCCATTGGCATCACCATTCTCTTAAGGTAAAGAAAGTGTAAGAAAATCTAGGTTTCCACCATTTTCTTCACATGTCTGAAAATTAGTGCTCATGGGACTCCATGTTTATGCCTTGTTCTAGATTGTTTCTACTCTTCAAAGGAGAGAGGAGGTCCTTCTTGCTTCATATCCAAGTTTGTCTTGAGAAACCAAGGTAAAACATCACATTAATACCTTAAAGCATATTTTTAACCTAGGGTTTGTTCCTTAGGGTTAATATGTTATCTAGTACTCATTGGAGTCATTGGATATTGGTTAGAACATTGGCAAGGAGATACACATTGGTGACCGAGATTGAACAAAGAAAAACCTAAGGAAGGAAGCTTTTTAAGCTTGTAAAAGAACAAGGTAAATTACTTACCTTAAGATGTTTTATAGTTTAAGGGAATGGGAGTTAGATATGTGATGAGTTTAGTGTAGAGTCTACATTGGAAAAGGGTTATATAAAACCTAGGAGAAACAATGACTATACTTGTGAACTTGTGACTAAGAGCAAATGAGAAGAAGAGATAGTTAAAACAATGTTAAGATGAATTATAAGAAGCATTTTATTTCTATGGGAGCCTTGTTGAGTGTATTCGCAGGTTGAAGGCAAATATATGTGGAAATTCAGTGGTTAAGATTATTGTCATTTAAGGGCCTAAGTGCCAAGCATTTTAAGTTTAAGCACTATGTGATGATGTGGTGTGGTTTTGGTGTAAATTGTGTGTTAAGGTGTTGTGATGAGAATTTGTGTGGTATTGGTTGTTTGGTGGAGGAAAACCAAGTGTTAGGATGTATTATATACTAGAGAACCCATGGCAAAATTTAAATGAGAACTTAAGTGTTTGAGATGTTCCAAGGGAATTTAATGACTAAGGACACTAGGAAGTTCTAGAGGTTGTCCTGATGAAAAAGGGTGAGATTAAGGTGTTTTAATGACATATAATGACCTAGGTATCACCATGAAGGATTTAGGAATCAAAAAGTATGTACTTGGGTATTTAGGACCTAGGTAAATGTTGATAAAAGAAGCTAGAAAACTTTAGTAAGTTTGAAGTAAAAGAGCATAAAACTTTTAGGTGGTTTAGGGAGAAACTAGGGTTTAGAATTTAAGGAAAACCTTTTAAAGTGCAAGAAAAGATGCTTGGGAGATGATGTTGTAGTAGTGAGGGAACATTATTGGCATAGTGGCTGTCATAGGTATGAAACACCACTTAGAAAACCAAGGAGAAATTAAATATCATAAGTGTAGGAATTTTGGTATGAAGTGAGTAAGTGTTTAAGGAGATAGAAAATGAGTTTTGTGGGATGTTGTATGAGGGTGTAAATGTGCCAAATGAAGTTAGAAGACATTATGGAGGTTTAGGAGAAGTTTGTTGAAAATTGGTTAAGTGTTTGAAGGCTTAGAAAATGAGTGTTTTGCCTTGTCCAAACATCCGTCCGGACATGGACGTTCGGACAGGCCCTGTTGCGTGAAAATTTTCAGAGTCTCGACTTGTGTCCGACCTTGGGAAGTCCGGACACAAGTTCGGACGTACCTGTTTCTACTTTGAGTTTTCCTCGACCCATATCCGAACTTCCGAAGTCCGGACACATGTTCGGACATGCGTCTGCTTTCAGTTTTGAGTCTCGACTTGTGTCCGAACTTGGGAAGTCCGGACACAAGTTCGGACAGGCCACTGTATGGACCAAAAACCTTGTTTAAGGTTAGGAAATGATGGGGATAATTAAGTATGGATATTATAAGATTATTAAGGACATGTTTGGTGGGTAATGGTCCTTAAGTGGGAGAGTAAGTGTAATAAATAATGAGGAAATGATGCACCTAGGAGTCAAGTTAAAAACCATAAGGCTTAGTGAAAAACAAAGGGTAAAAGTTGATGTCTAGGAAGGTTAAGTAATTCTATTGAGTTGGATTGATAATAACCTAAAACTGAATCAATGTTCTAGGCTTTGTGAATTGGGACTTGGAAGAAGATAAACCAAACGATCATCGACGGTGAACGGTACAATCCTTCTTGTGACCTGCTTGCTAACGAGGTGTCCCTCGGCTTGTGTGCTATCTGTTTAATTGCTATGACTAAAACAAGATAAAGCATGCAACCGGTTATATTTGTTCTCGTTGTGTTTGTGTTATCTTTACACTAACCCGCGAGACTTGAGATTGTTACTAACCAAGTTTAGTACTTACTGAGTTAAGAATAAGAGTTAAGTTTGGTGGTTGTTGGTTAATGCCCGTTAAGGCTTAGCTAGCACATGGTGATTAAGATTTCTACTAACTGGAACTTGAGTGAGGAAACCCGGGACCGATCTCCGGTCATGCATGCTAAGGAAAAAGGGGGACGGTATCTGAATCAGATCCGCCCTCCGCTTAAGGACTTGTCTTCGGACTTGTAGCCTAGGGCCGGTTGCCGGCTCAGCTACGCTGGACTCCCGTCTAGAGTAGGTGGCATTAAGATGGTGCGGTGGATCACCTAAATCCCAGGTTCGAATTAAGCTACAACCAATCCCTTCCAGGAAAGGTTTGTATACTGAGATTAAGATTAAGGTAAGGTAAGGAACTGAGATTAAGGAAATGAGGACTAAGGAGGGGGTTACTAACCCACTTGATAAGGGAACGCTTGATTCGTTCATTGTTTGTGAACTATATATGTTCATCTGTGGTTATTGTTATTGCACTTCATATTATGCTTGTGTATGTAATCGATTTCCATGCTATCGACAATTAGTCGTCGTAGCCCCGTTAGCTTGGGGGCCATGAGAGGGTGTACCAGCATTCGTGCTGACCCCCTCGGGGGCTATTTTTACACTTGCAGGTAAGAGACCCATGAGGACGCACTACGAGAGTAGGAGCGGTTAGACTTAGGGTGGGATGTTTATTTTGAGTTCGGGTTGCGCCTGTGCACCCGACTGTTTATATTTAAACTGAAGTAAGGTTGCGATCATGTGTAAGATATTTGTACTCGGTTGGTTGTGGTATCGTGGATGGTGATGTTTTGAGTTGGATTAGTATTTTTAGATAGTATTGTAAATTTTAAGGCCGGTATATTCTAACGATCAGACCGTGGCAAGGTCCAGGTGTTATTTATTTCCGCTGCGACGTATTCGATTAAGTGTTCAGTTTTGCGATAACCACGAATAGCTTAGGATGGGGTGTTACAAAAAGTGGTATCAGAGCGTAGTTACGCTCTGATCAAGAAATACCGGACATAAGTAACCACCGAGTTAGGATATAAGTTAAGGAGTAAGTGTTGGGTTAAGGGTGTGAGAAGTTAGAGTGAGTAGAGTCAGATGACCACTAATAAGTGTGGATCATCTTTATCGTCTACGGGCGTTATAAATTTACTAACCGTGACAGTGGTGAATACAAACTAATGTGAGATGTGCTTGTTCAGATGGCAGGACGTCCTAGGGGAGGCCGAGGTCGCGGCCGGGGTGAGGATACTTCAGGGATACTTGGAGGGCAGACGATCGCAGAGATCGTAGCTGCCGCATTAGGGCACATAGGCTATAAGCCTGGTGTGGGTGCACCACCTCCACCGCCACAACCTAGGGAACCAAACTGGGTGAAGAGTCTAGCAGATCTTCGACCCGCGCATTTTAAGGGGGAGACCGATCCCGCCAAGCTTGAGGCGTACATCTCCGAGCTGGAGACCGCCTTCGAGACCCTTGATGTCCCTGCTGGGATCAAGGTGCGCTTAGCTGTAACACCCCAACCGTTAACCTCGTCATTTCCTCTTAAACCGTTACTAATTACTCCTACTCACGCAGCGGAACTCTAATTACAAAGAGGGGTGAAACAACGCCGTTAGCCACCCATGTGGCTAACCAGGCCTTTCTTACATACCGTAACGGTCTGATGAACTGGAACAACCGAGTACTTCATACAAATACAATACTCAATTCATTCCTTTACTATACCGAGTCTACAATATACGGATGCCGATAACATACTCGGAATTACACCTCAGTCAAATGCATAAGTAATTATAATCTAACTACCCATGCTACTCAGCAGTCCCCGTCCTACTCTCTCGAACGGTTGTCAGCTTCAAGTACCTGCACACTAAAAACATTCCCCCTAGGGGGTCAGCTTACGCTGAATATGAATTTCGCATATACCGCGTGCTAACCGCGGTACGCCGACTACTTTTGGTCGAGAGCATGGAGATTCATTTTAATTCAATCATCATGCAAATAGTAATACATTATATATGTACACTAAACAAAGATTCGACAATCAATCATGGGATACAATCCCTAACTAACATGACAAGATTGTACCTCACTGTGCCTTGGTTACTCATTCTACAACTCACCCACTCTCTCAGGTTACTCATACTTTTACTCACCCGTTCTCTCGGGTTACTTATTCTTATACTTACCCATTCTCTCGGGTTACTCATACACATACTCACCCCTTTCTCTCGGGTTATTTATACTCATTATCTCACCCACACTCTTGGGTTATTCATACTCAAGCTCTTGTAGATTCTTGAGACACTACAGGTCTCCTACGTCACGCTTGTTACTCTTATTACATACTTAAGCCAAAACTCATGGCCCTCATGCATAGTCTTACTTCCCCGGTTTCGACCCTACTCTGGGTCTAGCATGGTGGGAAGGTTCAACTAGCTCCCGGAACTCTCTCTTAGTTCCTATCTCTTTTTACATAGGTCCGACTACTCTCGGACTACTCACATTCCCATACACTCCTCTCTCGGAGTTATATAATATTATGTATATTAGTCTAGAAGCATCACTCTTGGTGTTTCTAATGACTTTGGGAACTTTACTTAGATTCGGGTAATCTTAGGTTTAAGGGTTACCCTTACATTCATATACTTATACTTTCGGTTATTTTCTTATACCGGGAAAAATCCTCATATAGGAGGTCGACCATGTGTAACACCCCAACCGCTAATCCTATGCTTACCGTCTAACCGTCCTATTAATCCTACGAGTTCGCAGCGGAATTAATACATACTTACTACGGCGGGTGAAACAATGCCGCTAACCGCCCATACGGTTAGCTAGGCTACTAATACTTACAGTCACGGTCTGATGAACATAACGTACCGAGCTACTAAATTACTTACCAAAATAACACGTGCCAAATACATACATCCTGGATCACCGAGTATTTAAAGTATACAATTACATTTCCATCCCTAAGTTCCAAAAGAATGAGTTTAATTACCTACTCATTTATACCAATGCTCCATTCTATCAAAATCCAAAAAGGTGTACCCCATGGTACACCGGCTAATCAAAAACTGTAGCCCTGTACTACTTAGTACACCCATCTCAAATTCATTGTTTACAGCCAAATAGAAGATAAAAGAAATGGAAGTAGGTCTTCACATCTTCATCAATCTCGAGTACCTGCGTGTAGTAAAAATGGTGCCCCAAGGGGCTCAGCAAAAGCTGCATATGGACTCCGCATATACCGCGTGCTAGCTAGGGCACGCCGACTATTTGACGTCCACTAAACATGCCATTCATTATTCATACATACATGCTCTTCATACAATATACATGCTATACAATTCATTACACAATCAAGGCAACATTACAAGTACACATCTTACTTACCTTCACAAGGTTAGCCAAATTATGCATCCGGGTTAATCGGAATGCTTTACTCTTTTACTCATTACTTACTTCTTCTTACTTACAATTACTTACTTCCAATTACTTTACTTACTCATTCTTACTTACTTACTTATACTCAAGTCAAGTCGTCGGGACCTCCGGCCTTGGGGACTACACCGTCCCACATCCGGGATTTACTTGACTCACCAATCCGGGATGCTACCCACTTAAGGGATTTGGGCCGCGGACCAGTTTAAGAGTCAGGAATTGGAGCCAACCTCTCGTGACTCCGCATCCTCACGCGTGGCCGAAACTATATCGGACTTCTACTCATTCCAATTAATTACCATTTAAGTTAGGATGGTTAGCTTGTTAGGAATAAGTTAGAAGTCCAAACACAATAAATAACGGTCACATACAATACAACTACATACACACATTCATATCATCCATACATTTCATGAAGTATACAAACTAAGAATTAAAGAAAATATACAACATCATACAACACTACATATTCACAAGTATGCATATTAACTCCGATTCGTGCATTTATCTTATTTGGTGATCAATTAGCACACAACACACAAATCAGAGTAACCAAGATAGCATACGGGGCATGAGGAATCCATACCGTTCACCGTTGTACGTAATTCCAAACGTCCTTCGATGTCACAAACCAAGTCCTATTACATACATACAATTGAATGATTAATCTAACTATCATTACTTAACTCATACTTACTATGTCCTTACATTTCTTACACTTATACTTTACTTACTTACTTAAGGTTTGCATGCTTACACACATATACACATACATATATGTATGGGTATACATACACATATATATATACAATTACTATTTAAATTAAAATAATTTTTTTTTTTTTTGTCAGGACCGGACTTGCGACCGACCCTGGCAAGTCCGGTCCATTCCAGTAGGTTTCATCGGGAAATTTTTTGGGTACGACCGGACTTGCATGTCCAGTCACAAGTCCGGTCAATTCCAGTAACATTCTGCCGGGAAATTTTTCTGCTCGACCGGACTTGCAAGTCCGGTCGCAAGTCCGGTCGATTCCAGTAGCATTCTGACGGGAAATTTTTCTGCCCGACCGGACTTGCAAGTCCGGTCGCAAGTCCAGTCGATTCCAGTAGCATACTGACGGGAAAATTCTCTGCTCGACCGGACTTGCAAGTCCGGTCGCAAGTCCGGTCGATTCCAGTATTGCATTTTAATTTCGTTTTCAGTCCTCTTTTCACCCATTACTTTCCCATTGTTCCTACACTTAATCCTACATGTTTTAACACCATTTAAACCTCCTAATACACCCTAGTTCATTTCCTAACTCCTTACACAATTTTATACTCATTCACTCATCTAATTCTCTAAGTTTCAATTCACACTTTCACTAGTTGTTTCCCTAGTTGTGTTTGCTACAGATTTTAGCACTAACACTCTCCATCTACCACTCCCTCTTCTAATGTCATTTCTAACACTCCTAACACATTATAATTACATTAACTATCTCTCTCAACTTATCCTCTATCTTCCTTAATCAAAATCTGTTACACACTCCCATTATTCACCTAGTTTTAATCTCTAAGTGTTCTATCCTAGGCAAATTTTGCCATAGTCTCCCCTATAATTTTATACTCTCACCACATTGTTTTACTCACATCTATATTGTCTCACCTGTTTTCAATAACATCAATATACACAAGCTCCCATATACAATCCCAATACTAAAACGACACTAAAACACTACAAAATTCCTGCACACAACACTAATCCCCAATCTGTTTTGTAACAGTTTTACATGTCTTTTAAAGCTTCAAAATACTTGTATTCTCTTACACATTATACCACTAATGCATTACCATTTTTCAATACCAATTTTCATTACTAAAAATCTGTTACATATACAATTACAAGACTACACAAAGGTGAGCATTCCTTACCTTGCTTTACTTCTAGATTTTCTTCCTCTTCTTGTTTCTTCTTCCTCCTCTTCTCAACGGTTACAGCACTCCACAATCTAAACTACCACCCATTCACATTCACAATTTTAATACTAAACTCACCCTAAGCATTATATAAGCTCTAATCAAATTTCTAGGGTTTAGGAATCTCATTACCTTCCAAGGGTTTATGAAGTACTTGGAGCAGCTCAAGAACAAGGTTCCCCACCTTCCAAAGGAGCCAAAATCGGCTGGGTACAAGAGGGGCAACAAGAGTTTAACTAGATTTTCGTTTTGCCCATAAAGCTAGGAAAAGATGGAGTTTTCAAGAAGATTTTTACCTTAGAAGAACAAGGAGAACAAGGGCCTTCTAATGGTGGTCTTGGAACTCCAAATGGGACATACCCATAAAAACGAAAGTGGGTGTTTTCGAATTTTGGAAAGATGAAAGTGTAGCTCTTGAGGAGGGGATTACAATGGTGGTATTTTTATAATTTTTGGAAGAGTGTGGAGAGAGTTACAAAGGAGAGAAGGTGAGGTTTTGTGGGTTCTCTTCTTTCACCATGGAAGTCAATGGAGGTAGGGGAAGAAGAAGAAAAGAGAGTGAGGGCTGTGTGTTCACGTGAGAGGAAAGAAATGAGATAGGAGAGAGAGAATAAAGGTGAGTGGGGTGTTTATTATTTTGTTTGTTTGTGTATAGAGAGAGTGTGTGAGAGTGTGAGAGGGGGGGGGGGGGGGAATCCCATCGGTCACACATACACACACATACTCTTTTGCTTTTATTTTCAAAGTGGACACATAGTTTGTGTTAATTATATTTCTACCCCACAATTTCCCGTTTTTGACAGTTTTTACTAATCTCTCGTTTTTTGATTTTATTGGTCCTAAAGCTTCACTAATATTTATTAATGATTATTAGTTGACCAAAACTGTTACGAGTCTATTTGACCCGCTTAAAGACACGTTTTCCCGGTTACCTCGAAAAGCGCTTTAAGGTTCGGTAATGTTTTTAAACCGTTTTAAAGGTCCGTTTTCTTCGGGATTTGTTCCCTAATAATTATTTACACTTAATTAAGCTTCTAAATTACTTATTAGCCTAATTAATCACTATTTTTAATTACGGGGTATTTCAATCTACCCCCCTTAAGAAACTTTGCCCTCAAAGTTGCTCAAGGTTAATAATTTTATAATTCTACTCATTATGCAAACCAATTGCCATAATGTGTCTTACTACACCTATGAGGTGTTTACTTCATTCCACATTACAAGCATACACATTTCAACATCGTACGCAATTCACATACACAATGCATCATTTCCATTCATACCATACCACAATACAAATACATCATTACCATCCACAATACACATTACACCAATACACCATACATTGCACATACACATCATTCATTACACATTACACATACATACACATCCATACTAAACTCACTTGCACTACATGTGCCATACAAAATGCAATGCTTACCCCGAAGCAATGCTAAAGCAAAGGGTTCTACCCCCCTTAAAAGGGGTACGACCCGTACCCGTATACTAAATACTAGACTCTCTAGTCTATGAATAACTGCGGGTATTTAGCCTTCATGGCATCTTCCAACTCCCATGTCGCTTCTTCGACATCATGGTTAGACCATAGGACCTTCACCATTCGTATAGACTTATGGCGAGTGTCTCTGGTCTTCCTATCAAGGATTCTCACTGGGGTTTCGACATATCTCATGTTTGGCTCAATGGATAGTCTCTCGGGCTCCAACACATGAGAAGGATCAGCCATATACTTCTTGAGTTGTGACACATGAAATACATCATGGACACGTCCCAAGTCCTCAGGTAGTGCTAACCTGTAGGCTACTGAACCAACTCTTTCGGTGATAGTGTACGGCCCTACAAATTTTGGGCTTAGCTTGCCCTTCTGACCAAATCTGAAGACACCCTTCATAGGTGAAACTCGCAAGAACACTTGGTCGCCCACGGCGAACTCAAGGTCGCGTCGTCTCACATCCGCATAGGATTTCTGTCTATCTTGGGCTGCCTTCATGTTAGCTCGGATTTGTTGCACTTCGGCTTGCACTTGCTCAAGGTACTCCGGTCCTATTATGACCGCTTCACTTGACTCATCCCAACACAAGGGTGTACGGCAAGGTCTACCGTATAGAGCTTGGAAAGGCGACATCTTAATCGAGGCGTGATAACTATTATTATACGAGAACTCGATAAGATGAAGCTTATCTAACCAACTCCCCTGAAAGTCCAAGGCACATGCCCGAAGCATGTCCTCCAGTGTCTGGATGGTCCTTTCTGTCTGACCGTCGGTCTGAGGATGGAAGGCGGTACTCAACTTCAGTTCTGTACCCAACGCTTCCCTTGTAGCTCTCCAGTATCTCGAAAGAAACTGGTGTCGCGGTCAGATACTATGGTCTTAGGGACTCCGTGGTGTCTGATAATCTCCTTATCAAAAAGCTCAGCTAGCTTACTACCTTCCAGGTGTCCTTCATCGGTATGAATCTGGCAACCTTGGTAAGGCGATCTACTACAACCCAGATCATGTTGAGTCCTCCCCTAGCAGGTGGGAGTCCTACAACAAAATCCATGGAGATATCATGAAATTTCCACTCCGGAATTGGCATCGATTGTACCATTCCGCCCGGTCTACGGTGTTCAAATTTTACCTTCTGGCATGTTAAGCATCTCAATACAAATTCCGTCACATCTGACTTCATTCCAGACCACCAGAAGTACCTCTTCATGTCTTTGTACATCTTGGAGGCTCCCGGATGGACTGATAATGTAGAACTATGTGACTCTCGCAGGATGCGATCCCTTAGCTCAGCATTGCTTCGGGGGACGCATAGCCTGCCATTCAACCGAATCAAACCATCTTCATGTAGCTTAAAATCATACTTTTTCTTCTCAAATGTACCATTCTCGATCTTGTGTCTGATTTCGGTTAGGTAAGGGTCGCTCAACTGAGCGTCTCGCACCTCGTCAACCAAGCTAGAAGAAGCGAGTAGCGAATGGAGCGAGTGTGCTCGACGGCTCAGGGCGTCGGCTACAATGTTTGCCTTCCCTTCCTTATACTGCAGGTTGATGTCGTAGTCTGAGAGAAACTCCATCCACCTTCTCTGTCTCAAGTTGAGTTCTTTCTGAGTGAATACATACTGTAAGCTCTTATGATCGGAGTAGATGGTGATGCTTACCCCATAGAGATAGTGTCGCCATATCTTCAAGGCGAAGACAATGGCTCCTAACTCTAAGTCGTGAGTCGGGTAATTCTCCTCATGTTTCTTCAGCTGGCGGGAGGCATAAGCAACAACCTTGCCATGCTGCATGAGTACGCATCCCATTCCTTTGCCTGATGCATCACAGTATACCTCAAATCCCTCTGTGCCCTCTGGAAGAGTAAGGACGGGCGCTGAGGTCAATGAGTCTTTCAGTTTCTGAAATGATAGCTCGCACTCGTCTGTCCATACAAACGGTGCATCTTTCTTCATCAATGTAGTCATGGGCTTGGCGACTTTCGAGAAGTCCCTTACAAATCTCCGGTAGTAACCGGCTAGACCAAGAAAGCTCCTAATGTCGGTAACAGTCTTGGGTCTAGGCCATGATCGTACAGCTTCTACTTAGAAGGGTCAACCGAGATACCTGCGCTCGAGATGACATGTCCAAGGAATGATACCTGATCAAGCCAAAACTCGCATTTGGAGAACTTCGCATAAAGCTGGTTCTCGCGCAGTGTCTCAAGCACTTTCCTCAAGTGAATTTCATGTTCCTCTGGTGATTTGAATATACAAGGATGTCGTCGATGAAGACCACAACCGAAGTGTCCAACTGCTCACTGAATAGTCATTCATGAGGTCCATGAATTTTGCCGGTGCGTTTGACAAACCGAATGGCATCACTGTGAATTCGTAGTGGCCATATCTGGTACGGAATGCCGTTTTCTCAATGTCTTGTTCTTGATTGCAATCTGATGGTACCCTGAACGGAGGTCGATCTTGGAGAAGACTGAGGCTCCTTTCAACTGGTCGAATAGATCATCATACGTGGTAGTGGGTATTTATTTTTGACTGTGACCGCATTCAGCTCGCGGTAGTCAATGCATAGTCGGAGGCTACCGTCCTTCTTCTTCACGAAGAGAACCGGTGCTCCCCAGGGTGATACGCTCGGGCGTATAAACCCTTTGTCTAGAAGACTCTCAACTGTTCTTTCAATTCGGTCATCTCTGGTGCCATGCGGTACGGTGCCCTAGCAATGGGACCGGTACCTGGCAATAGATCAATTCAATTCCACTGCTCTCGGTGGTGGCATGCCGGGTAGCTCCTTAGGGAATACATCGGGATACTCGGATACAATAGGTACTTCATCACTGAACTCTGGATCTCGCTCCAGGTCTTGTACATAACAAAGATACACTTCTTGGCCCTTTCTGAGCTCCCGGTACATAGCCATGGCAGATATAGTGTGGTCGAAGGCTCTCTCGGTCTCTGGCGGTAAGATACGGTAACCCCAGAAGGATTCTTGAGCAGCAAACGATGCTCGGCGCAGAGGATTCTACCCTTGTGCCGCTCCAACCAATTCATCCCAATGATTACGTCGAATCCCAATCCGTTGAATTCGATGAAGGAAAGGGGAAACGATTCGCCTTTGATTTGGATTGTGGCTGATTGATAGTATTTGGTGCACTTTACTCGCTCCTTCGATGGGAGAGTAACCATGAAGTTCGGTAGCTCATCCGCATCTAGCTTCAACCTCTTCACAAAGGATGGTGATACGAAAGTGTGAGAGGCGCCGGAGTCGAATACACATTGGCATCAATGCCATTTACTGGGAAGGTTCCCGTTAGAATGGTGCCGCTTCTGCCGGCTTGTGCTTCGGTGAGGATGCTCAGGTTACCTTCGGTACCGAGTCCACAACCTATTGGATTCACAATTGGATAAGTATTGATGGTGGACACAAGTGGAATTAAATCAACACTGCTCTTTATTGATAAACCAACCATCATACATGCCGTGTCTCTAATACACGTTACTAATAGATTACATGATACTAGGAATTTAATACTTTCTAAAGGTAAGGTTCAGGCGTCCTGGTTTCATGTGTGTGGCATTGATTATTGCCGGCGGTGCCGTATTCAACTTGATCTTGTTGATCCCGTGATACAGCATCCTAGAGTTTCCACCCATGATTAGGACATCTCCTGATCTCAATACCAGTTTCTGTGCGAGGTCCACACGCTTCTGCTCGCTATACAGGAATATGGCGTCATCACCAATGGACCAAGACACTACGGGCACTCCTTGTTCAAGAGATTCCGCTGTCTCGTCCTTGTCTTGGTGTAACCCAAGTCGTCCTTCTTTTTCATAGAAGTTGACGATACAAAGGTCCGCTTCAAGTGCGGGGATTGGTTCAGATTCACATTGTTGTGCAAGTTCAACTGCTTGTGTGATGAGGGTCTGAAATCTGGTGGTATTGTCGGTGGCGTCGCTCCATCGTGTCGTGTCTCCTGGTATGTCTTGGTATAAGGATTCCAGTCCTTTCCCAAGCACATCATCTTCAGCTTCATCTTCGCTCCACCGGGGAATTCGGGTGTGTAAAATCCACCTTGACCCGTTCCTAGCTCGTTGCATCGTCGATGATTGAGATTTGCGTTCGGGTGTCAGGTATCCCTTAATAAAATCATACCTGGTCGGATGACCTGACACTGTTTGTTGGTGTAGTCGTGGTTGGTGATGTCGATCTCTTCTTGATTCAAGGTTACCGGTATTGGGTAACAGATACTAAAGTTTCCTATGGTTACAAATTTCATCTACGGTGAGTACTAGTTTCAACTACTCCATTTCATGCTCAATATACACTTCATTGATTTTACTCATGCATTCACTCATACAATTACTCTACTACTAGGCATGCTATTTCAAGGATTAAAGGTTTAGGTGATTACCTTGGCCGGATTTCGAACCGGGCCCATCGCGGTCAATCACATGCAGAACAGGCTGCCTCTGAGGTGCGCCTCTCTGAGGGCCCCGGGATCCCTGTCCCTGAGGTGCCTGCTGGGCCGGTGCATCGCCAGATGCCACCTCCTTGCCCTCTCTCTGCTTGTAGCTCTGAAAGTTTCCCTTCGGCTTTCCGCTCTCTGGGCACTTGTTAGCTGTGTGTCCCAGCTTCTGGCAGTTGTAGCATTTGATCTCCCTCCCATAGCAGTCCTTACCAGGATGGTCCTGGTTGCACTTTCTCCACACATAGGTGCGGCCGTCGGAGAAGGTTTTGGCGGCACCGGAGCTAGAACCTGAGGTTAGAGGGTTAGCACATGTGTGCGTGGATATACTAGGTACGATACTTATATGAATACGAATTGGAAATAGAATTTACCCTTAGGAGGGTGTGATCTCAGTGGCTTAGCTGCCACCGGTGCAGAATAACCCAGCTGAAGGATCTCAGCTGGTTTGCCCTGCTCAGCATGGGCACTGCTCTCACTTGGGGACTTCTTCTGAGAAGAAAGTTCCCTTTCTTCTTCTTCCAGCTTTTACCCTGGTTCTGCTCCTCGCCATTGGTATTCTTGTTATTGGCTTGCGCTTCAGCGCGGTTTCTTCATCCTCAATTGGCAAGTGATCTCAACGCGAGAAGCCGCGTGATAACACTCCTGAAGTTTCAGGTATTAGCCGGGATTCTCATTTGGAAAGAGTAGGGAAAAGATTCAAGGAATTCAAGGAATTAAGGAATTGAAATGGTACTAAGGGTCAAACTGATATTTACCTGAAGAGAGGTAAATCGAGTGTAGCCCATACCGTACCGTAGGCGATGGCTCAGACCGCCATAGAAGCGATCGACCAACACCTGGCCGGTGTATCCTAAGTCAGGGAGAAGTCGGAGAATGGAGGTGAAGGTGCGGTAGTACTCATCCACAGACATCTTGTCTGTCATCTTAAGGCGTCTAGCTCTAGCCTTTCTTCGTTTTACATGCTCCGGATAGTACTTGGATCGGAGGAGAGATGCGAAGGAATCCCAATCGAAGTGGGGTCGCTGACATGCTCGTGCTTCACTAGTTTCCACCAATCCATGGCCGCATCCTTCAAGTAATAGGCTGCTACTCTGACTCGAACTCCAGCAGGAGCTTCGAGTGTTTCGAAGGCCGTCTCCATCTCGGAGATGTATGCCTCTAGCTTAGCCGGGTCACTCTCGCCCCTAAAGCAAGGAGGGCGGAGTTCCGCTACAGCTTTCACCCAATTAGCTTCTCTGGGTGGAGGGGGAGGGACTGGCCCCGTTTGAGTTTGGTTCTGCTGAGTTTGCTGTACAGCCTGTATTACTTGTGGTAGCATCTGGGCTACCGTGGCGGCGACGATCTCAGCTATCGTCTGCGCGCCGGTTCCATCTGAGGCTTCGCCTCTAGGTCGGCCTCGGCCTCGTCCTGACATCTGAATGTTTAACAGTTACATTAGGCTTTGCAAGACATGACTCAAAGGTCTTGGAATTTAAGCAAGGTATCGTTCATAAGAACGTTAAGGGTATCCGTTGTTAACAACGGTAGTTCCTAGTTAGGTTTCTAAGTATCCGTCTTAAGACGGTTGAAATCCTAACTCGGTAATTCCCTATGCTCGGTACTATGGACATCAGAGCGTAACTACGCTCTGATGCCACTTTTTGTAACACCCCAACCGCTAATCCTATGCTTACCGTCTAACCGTCCTATTAATCCTACGAGTTCGCAGCGGAATTACATACTTACTACGGCGGGTGAAACAATGCCGCTAACCGCCCATACGGCTAGCTAGGCTACTAATACTTACAGTCACGGTCTGATGAACATAACGTACCGAGCTACTAAATTACTTACCAAAATAACACGTGCCAAATACTTACATCCTGGATCACCGAGTATTTAAAGTATACAATTACATTTCCATCCCTAATTCCAAAAGAATGAGTTTAATTACCTACTCATTTATACCAATGCTCCATTCTATCAAAATCCAAAAAGGTGTACCCCATGGTACACCGGCTAATCAAAAACTGTAGCCCTGTACTACTTAGTGCACCCATCTCAAATTCATTGTTTACAGCCAAATAGAAGATAAAAGAAATGGAAGTAGGTATTCACATCTTCATCAATCTCGAGTACCTGCGTGTAGTAAAAATGGTGCCCCAAGGGGCTCAGCAAAAGCTGCATATGGACTCCGCATATACCGCGTGCTAGCTAGGGCACGCCGACTATTTGACGTCCACTAAACATGCCATTCATTATTCATACATACATGCTCTTCATACAATATACATGCTATACAATTCATTACACAATCAAGGCAACATTACAAGTACACATCTTACTTACCTTCACAAGGTTAGCCAAATTATGCATCCGGGTTAATCGGAATGCTTTACTCTTTTACTCATTACTTACTTCTTCTTACTTACAATTACTACTTCCTTTTTACTTTACTTACTCATTCTTACTTACTTACTTATACTCAAGTCAAGTCGTCGGGACCTCCGGCCTTGGGGACTACACCGTCCCACATCCGGGATTTACTTGACTCACCAATCCGGGATGCTACCCACTTAAGGGATTTGGGCCGGGACCAGTTTAAGAGTCAGGAATTGGAGCCAACCTCTCGTGACTCCGCATCCTCACGCGTGGCCGAAACTATATCGGACTTCTACTCATTCCAATTTAATTACCATTTTAAGTTAGGATGGTTAGCTAGTTAGGAATAAGTTAGAAGTCCAAACACAATAAATAACGGTCACGGTACAATACAACATACATACACACATTCATATCATCCATACATTTCATGAAGTATACAAACTAAGAATTAAAGAAATATACAACATCATACAACACTACATATTCACAAGTATGCATATTAACTCCGATTCGTGCATTTATCTTATTTGGTGATCAATTAGCACACAAAACACAAATCAGAGTAACCAAGATAGCATACGGGGCATGAGGAATCCATACCGTTCACCGTTGTACGTAATTCCAAACGTCCTTCGATGTCACAAACCAAGTCCTATTACATACATACAATTGAATGATTAATCTAGCTATCATTACTTAACTCATACTTACTATGTCCTTACATTTCTTACACTTATACTTTACTTACTTACTTAAGGTTTGCATGCTTACACACATATACACATACATATATGTATGGGTATACATACACATATATATATACAATTACTATTTAAATAAAATTATTTTTTTTTTTTTGTCAGGACCGGACTTGCGACCGACCCTGGCAAGTCCGGTCCATTCCAGTAGGTTTCATCGGGAAATTTTTTGGGTCCGACCGGACTTGCATGTCCGGTCGCAAGTCCGGTCAATTCCAGTAACATTCTGCCGGGAAATTTTTCTGCTCGACCGGACTCCGGTCGCAAGTCCGGTCGATTCCAGTAGCATTCTGACGGGAAATTTTTCTGCCCGACCGGACTTGCAAGTCCGGTCGCAAGTCCTCGATTCCAGTAGCATACTGACGGGAAAATTCTCTGCTCGACCGGACTTGCAAGTCCGGTCGCATGTCCGGTCGATTCCAGTATTTGCATTTTAATTTCTGTTTTCAGTCCTCTCTTTCACCAATTACTTTCCCATTGTTCCTACACTTAATCCTACATGTTTTAACACCATTTAAACCTCCTAATACACCCTAGTTCATTTCCTAACTCCTTACACAATTTTATACTCATTCACTCATCTAATTCTCTAAGTTTCAATTCACACTTTCACTAGTTTTTCCCTAGTTGTGTTTGCTACAGATTTTAGCACTAACACTCTCCATCTACCACTCCCTCTTCTAATGTCATTTCTAACACTCCTAACACATTATAATTACATTAACTATCTCTCTCAACTTATCCTCTATCTTCCTTAATCAAAATCTGTTACACACTCCCATTATTCACCTAGTTTTAATTCTCTAAGTGTTCTAATCCTAGGCAAATTTTGCCATAGTCTCCCCTATAATTTTATACTCTCACCACATTGTTTTACTCACATCTATATTGTCTCACCTGTTTTCAATAACATCAATATACACAAGCTCCCATATACAATCCCAATACTAAAAGACACTAAAACACTACAAAATTCCTGCACACAACACTAATCCCCAATCTGTTTTGTAACAGTTTTACATGTCTTTTAAAGCTTCAAAATACTTGTATTCTCTTACACATTATACCACTAATGCATTACCATTTTTCAATACCAATTTTCATTACTAAAAATCTGTTACATATACAATTACAAGACTACACAAAGGTGAGCATTCCTTACCTTGCTTTACTTCTAGATTTTCTTCCTCTTCTTGTTTCTTCTTCCTCCTCTTCTCAACGGTTACAGCACTCCACAATCTAAACTACCACCCATTCACATTCACAATTTTAATACTAAACTCACCCTAAGCATTATATAAGCTCTAATCAAATTTCTAGGGTTTAGGAATCTCATTACCTTCCAAGGGTTTATGAAGTACTTGGAGCAGCTCAAGAACAAGGTTCCCCACCTTCCAAAGGAGCCAAAATCGGCTGGGTACAAGAGGGGCAAACAAGAGTTTAACTAGATTTTCGTTTTGCCCATAAAGCTAGGAAAAGATGGAGTTTTCAAGAAGATTTTTACCTTAGAAGAACAAGGAGAACAAGGGCCTTCTAATGGTGGTCTTGGAACTCCAAATGGGACATACCCATAAAAACGAAAGTGGGTGTTTTCGAATTTTGGAAAGATGAAAGTGTAGCTCTTGAGGAGGGGATTACAATGGTGGTATTTTTATAATTTTTGGAAGAGTGTGGAGAGAGTTACAAAGGAGAGAAGGTGAGGTTTTGTGGGTTCTCTTCTTTCACCATGGAAGTCGATGGAGGTAGGGGAAGAAGAAGAAAAGAGAGTGTGAGGGCTGTGTGTTCACGTGAGAGGAAAGAAATGAGATAGGAGAGAGAGAATAAAGGTGAGTGGGGTGTTTATTATTTTGTTTGTTTGTGTATAAGAGAGGAGTGTGTGAGAGAGTGAGAGGGGGGGGGGGGAATCCCATCGGTCACACACATACACACACATACTACTTTTGCTTTTTATTTTCAAAGTGGACACATAGGTTTGTGTTAATTATATTTCTACCCCACAATTTCCCGTTTTTGACAGTTTTTACTAATCTCTCGTTTTCTCGATTTTATTGGTCCTAAAGCTTCACTAATATTTATTAATGGTTATTTAGTTGACCAAAACTGTTACGAGTCTATTTGACCCGCTTAAAGACACGTTTTCCCGGTTACCTCGAAAAGCGTGCTTTAAGATTCGGTAATGCTTTTAATCCATTTTAAGGATCCATTTTCTTCGGGATTTGTTCCCTAATAATTATTTATACTTAATTAAGCCTCTAAATCACTTATTAGCCTAATTAATCACTATTTTTAATTACGGGGTATTACACCATGTCTCAAGGGAGTCACATAGTCCCTTAGGTCTCTTTTACCTTTCTTATAAGTTCACAGCATTGTTCTAACTTCAATCCTCTCGATGGAGGTTCATTTATCTCCCCACTCATATTTGTTTCGTGGATTGTCTCATTAAGGGTTTCTAACCATTTTCGGGTATTTGCTCAACCCGTACATCTCCTCACATTCTAGGGAGTTCATACGTTTACGTTATCGTTATACTTAATCGATAGATTATGTGTGTTTGCATATTTCCATTGTTTATGAGACTACCCGATCAACAGGTTTCTAGTCAATCATTACTCACTATGAGTAGGTCTACGCAATATGTTAGACCACACCGGCATACAAGTATGTTAGATCATACAGCATACAACAAGGCATACATAATCAAACAAGGGATTATTTTCATGCTTTAATCTTGATTAAGCCGGCACACGAACACACAAATCAGAGTAACTCGGTTAGCATACGGGGCATGAGAAAATCATACCTTTCACCGGGTTAGCTTTACCGTGTGACCTCCCGTTCCTCGGTTCACACTTGTTCCACTGATAACATTTAAGTGTTTTTATTAACATGAAAGCGTTACGGTATGTAAAACTAATACTCCCGTACTTAATCCCATTATCCCGTTTAACTTAGTTTTACTCATGTGTTCTTAAACTCACAACTTCCTCATTCACTTCCCAAACTTGTTTACACTCTTAATGACCTTTAAACATCATTAACCAAGTCATATTTACCTTATATTATCATTACCATTCAATTCCCCATCATTAGAATGCAAGAAAACACATTCTGTTACATTTTGGGCCTGGTCCGGGTTTGTGTCTGGGGTTACAAAGCCGGACCAAACACTGGAATCACTTTCTGTCGTATTTTTCATGTGTTTTTGCTATGTTCCGGGTTTGTGTTCCGATTGCAAACCCGGACAACCCCTGGAACTGTCAAAATTTGCAGTTTTTCACCACTTTTAAACCCCTAAATCACCTCTAATCATTTCCTAATCATTCCATAAGTTTTCCACATGTTTAACCATCATAAAACATGCTCTAAACTTCTTCAAAACATAGGTTTATTCCTTACTAAAGTTCTTGCTCAATCTCCCACATTTTTCATTCTCATTTTCCACTAATGCACACTTGTGCACTTCTAACTTCTCCTCAACACTTTGCATTATGCTCTCTTTCTTTTTGACCATTCCATATCTTCCAAGATAATGCACACCTCATACCAAGTTCTGAAACTCACTCTTAAAGCCTTAAATCTCCTTTGTTTTCTAGAAACTCCTCAAGCATTTAAACAATCTATTTGCTACCGATTTTGCACCAATCTTCTATATTATCACAAGCATCCCCAAAGTGGTTTACTAACTCCAATCACTCTTCATACATACCTAGCCACTCCTAGGCTATTCACCACCCAAACCAACACTTAATTCACTTAGATTTCTACACAATTTTGCCATAGCTTGGCTACTTCTCAAGCATTGTCCAAAACTCTTCTCATCACATTATTCAACCTAAAACTAACCAAACCCATCATGGGGGTCTACCAGCACATACAAGTTCACCAATACTCATCAACTCTACAAATACAATACAATGCATAACTCATAAAATGCATAACACTTAATCAAACACTAAATTCACAATGTTTTCTCACTTGCATTATTTTGTACAAGCACATTGCTACCACAACTCAAGTGGGGTTCATTTATTCATTAACCCTTCCCAAATCCTAAAACATATAGGACCACACTATGATAAGTTTCTTACCTTAAATGTTCACATATTCCTCCTTTGCTCTCCTTCTTTCTCCTCTCTTGATTTTCGGTCAAATTGGTCAATACCCTTATCAACCTCCAAGTCAATACCGAAATGGGGGTTTAGACACAATTCAATTCACCTAAGCTTATTAATTAAGCTAAGAGGCAAGGAAAGTGCTTAAGGCACAAAATTGAGATTTACCTTGAAACTTTAGGATGGCCTTTTGGTCATGAATCAAAGAATGACTCCCCATGAGCTTTTGAAGCTTGAACGTGGCTCATTCAAGGAAGGAAAAACAAGGGAAAATTGGGGGTTACAAACCGGCCACCAAAGAGTAAAGGAAATGATGGAATTTTGTGGTTTTTCTTACCTTAAACCAACAAGGAGACTCCAAGCTCCAAAAAGATGTGGTTTACTCTTCAAATGCCCAAAACCCATGAAAATGAAACTCCTCCATTTGAAATTCCGAAAAGATAGGATGATAGGGCTTGAGGAGAGGAGTTCAAATATATAATTTATTTCGAATTTGGAGCATAAATGAGACTTGGGCATGAGGTGGAAGTGGAGTTGCCATTGAGCCCTTTGTTGCAGCTTGAAATCGTCCAAGCAAGGAAGGAGGAGGGGAGCATACGGAGGAGAGAGATGAGGGAGTTCAGATGTGAAGAAGGAAATGAGGAAAGAGAAGAAAGAAAAGGTAAGTAAGTAACTTTTCACTATTCCCCTTTTTGACTTTTCAACTCTTCTTTTTCTTTGTTAATTAGCTAATAGAGAGGGCTGACTAGTCTAATAAAAACCGGCCCCACACACTATTTAAACTAGAGCGTTTTTCGTTTTCTTACAGAAAACGCTCGTTATTTTTACCCGGTTTGGCACTATTCACTCTCCGAGCCCGTTTTTCGGATTTTTCTTGTTTCTTTATTTTGAATGGTTAATAAGCTTCCATTAATACTTATTTATAGTTATTTAATCAACTATAATTTTTACGGGTCCGTTTGACCACTTAAAGTCACGTTTTCGGGTTTCCTCGCAAAACATGCTTTAAAACTCCGTTAGCGTTTTAATCCATTATTTGGATCCGTTTTCTTCGGGAGTCACTCCCGTATTCTAATTAGGCCCAACTAAGCCTTAGGAATCCATCTCGGACCCTAACGAGATCATATATCTCTTATTTTCATTTAATGCGCATTTTAGCGTTTTTCGCGTTTAACGCATTTTCTCTTTTCTTTTGGTTTTATTTTCTTTACCAATCCTCTTTAGGCACCATTAGGCCTTTAATAATCAGATTAGAGTAATTTAATCACCATTTTTAGATCCGGGGTATTAAAATCTACCCCCCTTAGGAACTTTGTCCTCAAAGTTGATGAATCTAATATGGTTGTTCTCATGGCATTCTACGCCAAGGTTATAATACATGTATAACCTTACAGACTCTCAAGTCCAATTCATTTCACACTACACATACCACACATATATCACAACATGTATGGCAATCAAAAATACTCTTTTTACTCTCTCCATGGAATCGGTCCGAAGACAAGAAGGCACTACAGTCCTCGAATCCATATCGAGTAATACACTACTGATCCCTCAGGTACCGGTCACGTTGAACACTTACTCTTTCTGGTTCACGGCCGTTTCATGACAAATGGGCACTTACTCTCTCTGGCCCATGGTCCCTTCGGTTCTGATCAAAACGTTACACATATACATATCCTCAGGCACTCTGGTTGACTCACTCAACACAGGAACATCTCAGGGTACTCTCCCCGTCCCGCTGCCTTTGGAAAAATCACACACTGGCACCGCCCCCACCCGTCACTTAGGACCGCCGCACGTACGGTGCAATGGTTTCAAAACTAATACACGCCCACCGTTCTACCGGTCATCAAGACTTAAGGCCACAGCCATCGGCGGGTGATAGCGGTTTCAAAACCAGTTTTCATTTCCATCTTCATACTTGAAGAAAATTCCTTTGAAAATTCTTTTAAAACATCACACAACTCCAAGTTCGATTTATGGTAGCTGCATCTTTCTTAGCGTGATTACTTGTGACCACTTATAGGGAGCTTCAAGAATCATCCAACCCTGATGTGATCAGCATCAGTGTTGGACTGTCCTTCCACCCCCATTTGTGTTCGGTTTCCCTTGATCGCTAGCAGATCAAGTTCCACCTCCCACGTCAGTTTCAAACAATCAGATAGTCAAACATTTTCGTTTTCTATCTTTTACTCTTTCTAGTCATATTCATAAAACAATCCCTTTTTAACTTATTTCAATTCTTAGAACTTAGGTCATTTGTCATTATCATTTTACTTGCTTACTTTTCCTAAGCAACTCATGACTCGTTTTCTCATTTGTTACTCAATTTAAAACATACACATACAACTCCAAAGGATGGAACTCACTCCATCAATCATTCTCAAATACAATTACCTAGGGAAACTCACTTCCCACTAGGTTATACACCGGTTTCATACCGATTCATACTCATAATATCTCATGCCTAATCTCAATAGACATATACTATGGGATTCTCTTTCCCCAGGAGTTTCTCTACTCCTCTTTTCATATTTATTACATACACATTACTCGCATCTCTCATGCACAATACTCATACTTACACGATGAATGGGTAGACATGTTTATGTAACATGAGTTCCAATCATCAAAATAATTTCTTTGTGCTATGCACATAGTAGTTTACGCACCTATACGTAAAACATACTCTAAGCGGTTTCTCGCCCTACCCCCCTTAAAAGGGGTTACGCCCGCGTAACAGACCATATGTTATACTGAACATTGGTTCACCAATTCTGGTATCATGAAGTGTTTTAACTTCAATGCGGTTAATTGACTCATAACCGGTTTGGTTCTAGCCTCTAAGGCTTCAAGGCGTTTATGATTAGCCCTTACTCATTTTGCTAGGTATACTTAACCTTGAATTACGGTCCACAAGCTTCTGCTGCGTGACCTGATAACTAGAGCTTAATTCGCCCTTTAATATTCTCAATGTATTATCCACTCCCTTTTATCCCTTTGTGTCTTGGGAATAAAGGTTTGTCAATCGTCGCTAGGTATCTCTTACCGTATGCGAATTCGATGAGTTACAAATTTTCTCTCCAGCACTCTGGAAATCTATTCTGTATAACTCTGTATACCTTCGTGATTATTCACATACTTTTCCAACTTATTGTCGGTTGAGGTCAAGCTGCTACTTAATATGTAGTGCTTCCTCGTTTAATAGTTGCTTCTGAATTACATTTGTTTACTTGTTTATGTACAAGAATTCTTCATTCATCTACTTTGCATTTACCATTCATCGGTCCTGGGACCTGTGGGTTAATGCCCACGTACTTCGTGCATCTTTGGCCAAAGGCCGCACAGTTATTTCTCTAGATTCTCACTCAATAGGCTTCGTTGACATTTCTCAATTCCTGACTCTCCCACTCGATCATTACCGCACAAGTGCAATACCAAAACACTCAGTCATACAGAGTGCAGAAGCGTAAACCCTTGACAGTAAATCTCTCGTGAGATAGGAATGAATATGTCTCCTTTACCACATTTCTCACTACTTTATATCATGAACTGGCTATACTCTTACAACGGTCGCTTGCTGCGTACCATGTTCTACTCATTAACAACATTCGCTTATATGGCATCCGCTACTACTTTAGCTTCCGCTCATGTATTCTCGCCATTTATGCTATGGCTCGCCATTCACTTGGCTCAATAGGATACGCTACTCTTTAAAATCTCTCTGCGTTTCTTGCGCATTGTTTACTCTGCAATTCATATTGCACACATTCAGTGTTTACTACTCATCCGATTACTCTCTCGGTTTCCTTCCACTGCTATCAAGCCTTTTTACATGCTATCTCTGTTCAAATACTCCTTGGCAATATACACATGCTCAAGTTTCACTACACCGCTTTAGCGGTTCACATTACATGCTTAGGTGGTAGCCTTTCTCTGGAGGATTCACGTAATTGCCGCTCCCTAGGCCCCACAATAACAAGTGGTATCCCCCACTCTAAGGTAGTGGTTCGTTCTTCCACAATTCCTTTTATGCCATTAGACATAGGTTTTGCAACGTCCGGATGCACACATTGTAGTTGGTTTTCTGGCTTACAAGCCATATTGCCTCGAGCCACGCTCTTTGCGGCTGTTTACACAAGTTTCTTTTTCTCCGTACACCATTGAATGGTTTGGAGGTATTACTGGGCTCTTGATATGGTTGCCTCACCACACTTCCGTACATGGAAGGCCTTTCAAGTATCTTGACATTAATGAATGCCCTCTGGCAATTTAGGGTATCATGTGTTACATGGGAGCCCTTCGGGTTCTACCTTAGTGTTCGCTTTGACACTTGTGTTCTCAACACGATACTTCGTTCAACTACTGTTGACTTCGGCACCCTTCACGGATTGCTCCTGGGTGTTACTGGGTTATGCCATCACCTCTGGCTTGAAGTCATGGGTATATTCAGTTCCTTACTCCGCCTTGCGGTTATATACTTGACTAACCCGCTTTGGGTTGTAATGTCTCCCGTTATTGGGTAGATCATTGGTACCTTCTTATATCTTCTTGGTCAGGTCGGTATTCTCATTAGTGAGGTATACTGTGACAATTCTTTCCCGTTTGTCAAACGTTGATATGATCATTTTAGGCATTCGCCGTACCATTTACACTGGGTATTCATTCCAGTTATAAGGTATTTCCTCTCTGATTTCTGAGATATACTTAATGTCCTTTCTCATTACTCTGTGCTTCTCGCACTTCTTAACGTTATATCCTTAGGTCCGTCACCTTATTAGGTTCATGACTCCTTTAGCTTGGTAAGCTTCTCTGTGTTCTTCGATCATTCGAGGTGTCCAGCTATCTTGGTTTGAATCGACTCTTTCGTCCGTAGTATGGAGTGGGCTACTTCCCGTGTTCCGTACTCTACTTGTATACATTCATGGAGTATCTTATTGATACGTTACCACTTACCCAACTAACTCATAATTGGTTTGTCAGGCCCGCAAGCTCCTTCGGAGTGCGGTCGTTCCATGTCACGTTTAGTACACCGTAGTGTCGGTTACACGCTTAGGTGAAGTATTCTGTTGCCAACTCCTCTTGTATCATTCTGTGATATCTTACCGTGGTTCTCTGGTTTAGTTGTAAAATCTGGGGGTTTTTTTGAAAAATTCTGTTTTGAATGAAAATTTTGAGTTTTGAAAATAAAATCTTCATGGCATTTCAATGCCGGTTACTTCTTACCAGGTCTAGCCTCTTGCTGACCGGTATATTCTCAATACAATGGTCAGGCCATTCGGCCTTCCCAAAGTTTCGTTTCACAATTCTTAAGGTTTGTAGTGTTATTTTGGCTTCTCTTGCCACCTTGGTACTTGCTAAGTACTTGTCACTTGTTAAGGTTCCTCTTAACAGTCCCGTTATTACTGCACTTGCCGTGGCAAGTGCACGGTACAGGCGGTTTTTAGGTTAACTCATACCGGTCACGGTATTGTTTACATTATGTTTGGTAGCCTTGTCGGCTCTTCCTTAATCCTTTAGTTAGATAACTACTCCTTAGAGCTGCTTCAAATTCATCCTGACATGACTGTCATTAATTTAGGTGCTTCTCCATTCTCGGAGTTTCCTTAATTACTTTAGTTCGGGGCTTTATCTCGCTTCTCGTTCCCACGTCTTTGTGTGGTTACTGAGGTTTAACTCTTTTAGGCACTACTTTGTAGTCCTATTCGGGTATATCTTGTAGTTATGCTCGTAGCTGTCTAAGCTATATCAGTGAAGTATTGCAACTTCTTCGGTGTGGCAGGGTGGGTGTACCTACTCTCAACTAGGTTCTTAGTTGGTTGGTATACCGTTGATGGTATTACTTAGCTATGGCGGACCGTAGACATGTGTCTCGGTTTCGTTACTTCTCATTTCCCCGCCTTGTTGCACGGTTGGTGCTTTGCTTCTTGCTGCTGTTTGGTCAGCCGGGTTCTCGCGACTGCTAGGCATGTCGCCCCATGCTGCCACAGATTCTGGTCTCCTTTGAGCAGGATGTCTCGACCTCCCGCCATTGAGTGCGGTTATTGCCGTTCCAGCGGGATCCGTCTCCGGGCTTTCCAATTCTCGGGACTTACCGCATGACAGGTTCTGGTTCATATTGAAATATTTAGTAACTGCCAGATTGGGTTTCCCGTCTCTCTGGCGTTCTTTCCCGAGCTTTTAATGCGGGGGTTGTGGAGGGCGGGTCTGTATTGTAGGTATCCAGATCATACTGGAAGTTCCTATCTAGCGCATCTCTCACGCTACCACTCAACCCCTTAGCCCCAAGTCTCTAATTCCTAACTCGGTATTTCCTAAGCTCGGTATTTCCAGTCATCAGAGCGATACTTCGCTCTGATACCATTTTTGTAACACCCCAACCGTTAACCTCGTCATTTCCTCTTAAACCGTTACTAATTACTCCTACTCACACAGCGGAACTCTAATTACAAAGAGGGGTGAAACAACGCCGTTAGCCACCCATGTGGCTAACCAGGCCTTTCTTACATACCGTAACGGTCTGATGAACTGGAACAACCGAGTACTTCATACAAATACAATACTCAATTCATTCCTTTACTATACCGAGTCTACAATATACGGATGCCGATAACATACTCGGACTTACACCTCAGTCAAATGCATAAGTAATTATAATCTAACTACCCATGCTACTCAGCAGTCCCCGTCCTACTCTCTCGAACGGTGGTCAGCTTCAAGTACCTGCACACTAAAACATCCCCCTAGGGGGTCAGCTTACGCTGAATATGAATTTCGCATATACCGCGTGCTAACCGCGGTACGCCGACTACTTTTGGTCGAGAGCATGGAGATTCATTTTAATTCAATCATCATGCAAATAGTAATACATTATATATGTACACTAAACAAAGATTCGACAATCAATCATGGGATACAATCCCTAACTAACATGACAAGTTGTTAGTTGTATCAATACTCTTAGGCCTTGAGTTATACCTCACTGTGCCTTGGTTACTCATTCTACAACTCACCCACTCTCTCGTTACTCATACTTTTACTCACCCGTTCTCTCGGGTTACTTATTCTTATACTTACCCATTCTCTCGGGTTACTCATACACATACTCACCCCTTTCTCTCGGGTTATTTATACTCATTATCTCACCCACACTCTTGGGTTATTCATACTCAAGCTCTTGTAGATTCTTGAGACACTACAGGTCTCCTACGTCACGCTTGTTACTCTTATTACATACTTAAGCCAAAACTCATGGCCCTCATGCATAGTCTTACTTCCCCGGTTTCGACCCTACTCTGGGTCTAGCATGGTGGGAAGGTTCAACTAGCTCCCGGAACTCTCTCTTAGTTCCTATCTCTTTTTACATAGGTCCGACTACTCTCGGACTACTCACATTCCCATACACTCCTCTCTCGGAGTTATATAATATTATGTATATTAGTCTAGAAGCATCACTCTTGTGTTTCTAATGACTTTGGGAACTTTACTTAGATTCGGGTAATCTTAGGTTTAAGGGTTACCCTTACATTCATATACTTATACTTTCGGTTATTTTCTTATACCGGGTAAAATCCTCATATAGGAGGTCGACCATGTCTCAAGGGAGTCACATAGTCCCTTAGGTCTCTTTTACCTTTCTTATAAGTTCACAGCATTGTTCTAACTTCAATCCTCTCGATGGAGGTTCATTTATCTCCCCACTCATATTTGTTTCGTGGATTGTCTCATTAAGGGTTTCTAACCATTTTCGGGTATTTGCTCAACCCGTACATCTCCTCACATTCTAGGGAGTTCATACGTTTACGTTAACGTTATACTTAATCGATAGATTATGTGTGTTTGCATATTTATTGTTTATGAGACTACCCGATCAACAGGTTTCTAGTCAATCATACTCACTATGAGTAGGTCTACGCAATATGTTAGACCACACCGGCATACAAGTATGTTAGATCATACAGCATACAACAAGGCATACATAATCAAACAAGGGATTATTTTCATGCTTTAATCTTGATTAAGCCGGCACACGAACACACAAATCAGAGTAACTCGGTTAGCATACGGGGCATGAGAAAATCATACCTTTCACCGGGGTTAGCTTTACCGTGTGACCTCCCGTTCCTCGGTTCACACTTGTTCCACTGATAGCATTTAAGTGTTTTTATTAACATCAAAGCGTTACGGTATGTAAAACTAATACTCCCGTACTTAATCCCATTATCCCGTTTAACTTAGTTTTACTCATGTGTTCTTAAACTCACAACTTCCTCATTCACTTCCCAAACTTGTTTACACTCTTAATGACCTTTAAACATCATTAACCAAGTCATATTTACCTTATATTATCATTACCATTCAATTCCCCATCATTAGAATGCAAGAAAACACATTCTGTTACATTTTTGGCCTGGTCCGGGTTTGTGTCCGGGGTTACAAACCCGGACCAAACACTGGAATCACTTTCTGTCGTATTTTTCATGTGTTCTTGCTATGTTCCGGGTTTGTGTTCCGATTGCAAACCCGGACAACCCCTGGAACTGTCAAAATTTGCAGTTTTTCACCACTTTTTAAACCCCTAAATCACCTCTAATCATTTCCTAATCATTCCATAAGTTTTCCACATGTTTAACCATCATAAAACATGCTCTAAACTTCTTCAAAACATAGGTTTATTCCTTACTAAAGTTCTTGCTCAATCTCCCACATTTTTCATTCTCATTTTCCACTAATGCACACTTGTGCACTTCTAACTTCTCCTCAACACTTTGCATTATGCTCTCTTTCTTTTTGACCATTCCATATCTTCCAAGATAATGCACACCTCATACCAAGTTCTGAAACTCACTCTTAAAGCCTTAAATCTCCTTTGTTTTCTAGAAACTCCTCAAGCATTTAAACAATCTATTTGCTACCGATTTTGCACCAATCTTCTATATTATCACAAGCATCCCCAAAGTGGTTTACTAACTCCAATCACTCTTCATACATACCTAGCCACTCCTAGGCTATTCACCACCCAAACCAACACTTAATTCACTTAGATTTCTACACAAATTTTGCCATAGCTTGGCTACTTCTCAAGCATTGTCCAAAACTCTTCTCATCACATTATTCAACCTAAAACTAACCAAACCCATCATGGGTTCTACCAGCACATACAAGTTCACCAATACTCATCAACTCTACAAATACAATACAATGCATAACTCATAAAATGCATAACACTTAATCAAACACTAAATTCACAATGTTTTCTCACTTGCATTATTTTGTACAAGCACATTGCTACCACAACTCAAGTGGGGTTCATTTATTCATTAACCCTTCCCAAATCCTAACGCTACCACACAACTCAAGGGGGTCATCTTATTCATAACCCTTCCCAAACAATAAAAAACCTATAGGACCACATAAGATAAGTTTCTTACCTTAAATGTTCACATATTCCCCTTTGCTCTCCTTCTTTCGCCTCCTTGATTTTCGTCAAATTGGTCAATACCCTATCAACCTCCAAGTCATACCGAAATGGGGGTTTAGACCACAATTCAATTCACCTAAGCTACTAATTAAGCTAAGAGGCAAGAAAGTGCTTAAGGCACAAAATTGAGATTTACCTTGAAACTTTAGGATGGCCTTTTGGTCATGAATCAAAGAATGACCCCATGAGCTTTGAAGCTTGAACGTGGCTCATTCAAGGAAGGAAAAACAAGGGAAAATTGGGGAGTTACAAACCGGCCACCAAAGAGTAAAGGAAATGATGGAATTTTGTGGTTTTTCTTACCTAAACCAACAAGGAGACTCCAAGCTCCATAAAGATGTGGTTTACTCTTCAAATGCCCAAAACCCATGAAAATGAAACTCCTCCATTTGAAATTCCGAAAATATAGGATGATAGGGCTTGAGGAGAGGAGTTCAAATATATAATTATTTCGAATTTGGAGCATAAATGAGACTTGGGCATGAGGTGGAAGTGGAGTTGCCATTGGAGCCCTTTGTTGCAGCTTGAAATCATCCAAGCAAGGAAGGAGGAGGGGAGCATACGGAGGAGAGAGATGAGGGAGTTCAGATGTGAAGAACGGAATGAGAAAGAGAAGAAAGAAAAGGTAAGTAAGTAACTTTTCACTATTCCCCTTTTAACTTTTCAACTCTTCTTTTTCTTTGTTAATTAGCTAATAGAGAGGGCTGACTAATCTAATAAAAACCGGCCCCACACACTATTTAAACTAGAGCGTTTTTCGTTTTTCTTACAGAAAACGCTCGTTATTTTACCCGGTTTGGCACTATTCACTAACCGGGCCCGTTTTTCGGATTTCTCGTTTCTTTATTTCTAATGGTTATTAAGCTTCCATTAATACTTAATTATAGTTATTTAATCAACTATAATTTTTACGGGTCCGTTTGACCACTTAAAGTCACGTTTCGGGTTTTCTCGAAAAACGTGCTTTTAAACTCCGTTAGCGTTTTAATCCATTATTTGGATCCGTTTTCTTCGGGAATCATTCCCGTATACTTATTAGGCCTAACTAAGCCTTAGGAATCCATCTCGGACCCTCTCGAGATCATGTATCTCTTATACTCATTTAACGCGCATTTTAGCGTTTTTCGCTTTTCAAGCGTTTTCTCTTTTCTTTTGGTTTTATTTCCTTTACCAACACTCATTAGGCACCATTAGGCCTTTTATAATCATATTAGAGTAATTTAATCGCCATTTTTAGATCCGGGGTATTAAACTAGATCGTCTGTATAGGGTACGGGGCGTACCCCTTTTAAGGGGGGTAGAGCTTCCTCGCTTTTGAGTTAGGAAACGATCATGTTTGTCGTTTGTTTGGTTGTTTAAGGGTGAATTTGTGTAAGTTGCTACACTTCGGGGTAAGTTCAGTTATGTATAATACTTATGTATTGTATTTGAGATTGACCTTTGAGTTAAGATGTATGAATGTAAATATAAGATGTGGTATTAAGATTAAGAGAAATGGTACCGTGAATGGTTAAGCACATGTGTGAACTTTGAGGACAAAGTTCTTTTAAGGGGGGTAGATTGAAATACCCAAACTTAGATATGGTGTTTAAATGATAAACTAAGATATAAGGAGGCTAAATAATGCCTTAGAAACATTAAGAAACATTCTAAAAAAAAAATATAAGAAAATATAAGGAAACACCAAAAGAGCAGTTTTAAGCAAAAACGTGCTCTAAGCTTGGAGAGACATGGGAGAGTACCCAAATGTTGTCCTAAGACCTTAGTAATATCCTAATGGTCATTTTAAGTCAATTACCAAAGAAAACCAAGCTTGAAAACAAGTTAAAACACAAAATGTGCTTTAAGGAGTCTTAAAGCACGTTTTTGAAAAATTTTCTTGTAAATGAGTTTTGAATGGCTAAATGTCCATCATTACTCTTAATTAATATGTGTACTATATAGTATCACATTTGGAGGTCTATATCAAGGGAAATCAAAAATTTCACAACAATGTGCCTTGTTTTTGATGAATAGTGAATTAAATAAGCTAGTTTATAACATAAGTCTATATAAGTGAGACATTTGGTCAACAAAGACTTAATTACCCTCATTCATAAAAGGGGGCCGTTTTTTTAAGTGTGACTCACCACACTTATCTAGCTAAGTAAAGAGAAAGCAAAAACAGTAAGTTATAAAGTAAAAACACTATTCACCTTTTAAGATAAATATCACATTTTACTTACCTCTCTCCTCACTTCTTCATTCTCCCTTGTTTCCCACGATTTCTTGCTCTCTTTCTTCTTCTCCATTCACGTAGAACTCAACTCCATGAAAGCTCCATCTTCTCTTGCACACTACTTGCTCATTAAGCTCCAAATCCAAAACAAAATACATATTCCTCTTAGTTAGCTCAAGCTCCTTCTTTCTATCTTTTCAAAACTTCAAGAGCTTCATTTTGGTGCCAAGTCAAACCACCATTAGAGGAGGAAATTCAAGTTTGGAGACTCCATTGGCATCTCCATTCTCTTAAGGTAAAGAAAGTGTAAGAAAATCTAGGTTCCCACCATTTTCTTTACATGTCCGAAAATATATACTCATGGAACTCCATGTTTATGCCTTGTTCTAGCTTGTTTCTACTCTTCAAAGGAGGGAGGAGGTCCTTCTTGCTTCATATCCAAGCTTGTCTTGAGGAACTAAGGTAAAACAATCAATTCAAAACCTTAAAACACATTTTAACCTAGGTTTTATTCCTAAAGGTAAATGTGTTGTTTAGTGCTCATTAGAGTTATTGGACATTGTTTAGAACATTGGCAAGGAGAACTATATTGGTGACCGAGATTTGGTAAGAGAAGTCTAAGGAGAAAGCTTGTGAAGCTTGTGAAAGAACAAGGTAAATTACTTACCTTAAGATGTCTTGTTGTTTAAGGGAATGGGATTTAGATATATGATGAGTTTAGTGTAGAGCTTATATTGGGAAGGTGCTATAAAACCTAGGAGAAACAATGACTATACTTGTGAACTTGTGACTAAGGAGCAAATGAGAAAAAGAGATAGTTTAAGAATATAAAGGTGAAGTACAAGAAGCATTTTATTTCAATGGGAGCCTTGTTGAGTGTATTCGCAGGTTGAAGGCAAATATATGTGGAAATTCAGTGGTTAAGATTATTGTCATTTAAGGGCCTAAGTGCCAAGCATTTTGAGTTTAAGCAATACATGATGATGTGGTGAAGTTTTAGTGTAGATTGTGTGTTAAGGTGTTGTGATGAGAATTTGTGTGGTATTGGTTGTTTGATGGAGAAAAACCATGTGTTAGGAGGTACTATATACTAGAGAACCCATGGCAAAATTTAAAGGAGAGTTTAAGTGTTTAAGATATTCTAAGGGAATGTAATGACTAAGGAAGTACTAGGAATGTTCTATAGGTTGTCTTGATGAAAAGGGTGAAGTTAAGGTGTTTTAATGACTTATAATGACTTAGGTATCACCATGGAAGATTTAGGAATCAAGAGAATGTATTTGAGTGTTTAGGACTTAGGTAAATGTTGGTGCACAACTAGGAAGGAAATAATGTTGATGATGGAAGTTTAAACTTGTTAAGGAACTTTAAGTAAATGCTTAAGAGAGTTTTAGATAGTGAAAGATGCTTGGGAGATGATGTTATAGTGGTGAGGAAAACATTTGGCATAGTGGTTACATTAGGTATGAACCACCACCTAGAAACCTAGAGGAAAGCATTACAAGTGTGGCATTATTACAAGGAAAATGTATAATGATTAAGGTGAAACTTGGTGAATGATTTAATGTGTTTGGAGGATGCTCTAAGGTGGGTTTAAGAGTCTAAATGATGTTAGGACATGTTGGATGGCTTGAGGAAAGGTTTAGAAAAGATTTGGCAAAGTTTGGGCATGATTTAGTGGCGTCCGACCCAGGGGTCCGACCCAAATTTGGGTCGGACGGCCTCTGTTAAACGCCAGGAAAAGTTTCTGTAATGGTCCGACCCAGTTGGTTGGGTCGGACATGGGTCGGACGGGTAATTTTCAAAGGGCAAATAAGTTTCTGTAATGATCCGACCCAGTTGGTTGGGTCGGACGTGGGTCGGACATGAGAGGTTTTAGAAGACGGAAAGTTTCTGTAATGGTCCGACCCAGTTGGTTGGGTCGGACATGGGTCGGACATGTAGGGTTTTCCAAACCCGAAAGTTACTGGAATGGTCCGACCCAGAGGGTGGGTCGGACGGTGGGTCGGACGGCCCTTAAAATTAAAAAAAAAAAAGAAAGAAATTTTAAATTCTAAGAATGGTACTAGGTAATAAGGTATACCTTTGGTAGGGTGATAATGAGTGGGACCCTAAGAACTTAAGGAACTAAGTTAAACAAAGTGTAAGTTTTAATGTTTAAAGTTAAGCTTGTAAGTTAAGTGGCAAAGACTTGAGAGGTTATTAAATGGGGATCTTTAGAGACTAAGTGAATTAAGTAAGGTGCAAATAACTAATAACCTAAAAATGAATGAATGTTTTAGGTCTGTGAATTGGGACCCCGAAGAAGGTTAAACAAACAACGATCGACGGTGAACGGTACAATCCTTCTTGTGACCTGCTTGCTAACGAGGTGTCCCTCGGCTTGTGTGCTATCTGTTTAATTGCTATGACTAAAACAAGATAAAGCATGCAACCGGTTATATTTATTCTCGTTGTGTTTGTGTTAGCTTTACACTAACCCACGAGACTTGAGATTGTTACTAACCAAGTTTAGTACTTAAGGAGATAAGAATAAGAGTTAAGTTTGATGGTTGTTGGTTAATGCCCGTTAAGGCTTAGCTAGCACATGGTGTTTAAGATGTCTACTAACTGGAACTTGAGTGAGGAAACCCGGGACCGATCTCCGGTCATGCATGCTAAGGAAAAAGGGGGACGGTATCTGAATCAGATCCGCCCTCCGCTTAAGGACTTGTCTTCGGACTTGTTGCCTAGGGCCGGTTGCCGGCTCAGCTACGCTGGACTCCCGTCCGGAGTAGGTGGCATTAAGATGGTGCGGTGGGATCACCTAAATCCCAGGTTTGAATTAAGCTACAACCAATCCCCTCCAGGAAAGGTTTGTATACTGAGATTAAGATTGAGATTAAGATTAAGGTAAGGTAAGGAACTGAGATTAAGGAAATGAGGACTAAGGAGGGGGTTACTAACCCACTTGATGAGGGAACGCTTGAGACGTTCATTGTTTGTGAACTATATATGTTCATCTGTGGTTATTGTTATTGCACTCCATATTATGCTTGTGTATGTAATCAATTTCCATGCTATCGACAATTAGTCGTCGTAGCCCCGTTAGCTTGGGGGCCATGAGAGGGTGTACCAGCATTCGTGCTGACCCCCTCGGGGGCTATTTTTACACTTGCAGGTAAGAGACCCATGAGGACGCACTACGAGAGTAGGAGCGGTTAGACTTAGGTTGGGTTGTTTATTTTGAGTTCGGGTTGCGCCTGTGCACCCGACTGTTTATATTAAACAGATGTAAGTTGAAGATTATGTTTAAGATACTAGTACTCGGTTGGTGGTGGTATTGTGAATGTTGTTGTTTTGAGATGGATAAGTATTTTGGATAAGTATTGTAAACGTTAAAGCCGGTATCTTCTAACGATCAGACCGTGGCAAGGTCCAGGTGTTATTTACTTCCGCTGCGACGTTTTCGTTTAAGTGTTCAATTTGCGATAACCACGATAGGCTTTGGATGGGGTGTTACATAAACCCTAACTTGTTGAATTAATTTAAATACCTTCCCAATGTATTTTGACTTGAAATTTTAACCATAGATTCCTTATTAAATCTAGTTTGTTTTGATGTAAATTATTATGGTTTTGGAGTTTTTAAACGTAAGTTATGATTTTTGCAAGTTACGGGTTTTCTAGAATTATTAGGTTAATTTAAAAAGATATTATTATGAAATAAAAATTTTATAATATGTCTAAAATGTTATAGTTGCTATATACTCAATTTGGGAATTTTTGGACACGAGGAAATAGGTTTAAAAATTGTATTTCTAAGGTTTTTCATAAGTTACCTTATAATATAAGGTTTTTAATGTAACCAAAAATTAAAGTATAGATGATTAATAAACTTTATAGGTTGGGGAAAGTATAATAAGACTAAACTAACATTTAGTACAGGATGTTTATAAATATTTTTAGGTAAACTTTTAAGTGAGGTAAATATATATGTATATATATACATATATATAAAAGAAATAAAATAGTAACTTAGGTTAAATCAAGGAACTAAATTAATCTACATTTATATTAATTATGTAATATGGTAGTTAATATACTTAATCGAAACTAAGGAAAATACTTTATTTTATAAATCTTATTTTGGATGTAGATATGTGTAAAAGTTAATATAAATAATTAAATGCAATAAAGCTACATAAAGAATGTCTTGAATAAATCCTAGTATACATATACGATAAATAAATAAATAAAAGACATTAAATACCTTATAGGAAATATAATACGAAGGAATTAGTAAGTTAAACTAAACCTCTACATAATACTAGAAGAAGAATATTATATGAGGTGGTATTAAATTACAGTTATGTATTAGGCTTAAAGAGTTACCTTTGAATTTCCAAGGTTTATATATAAACCATATTTAAAATACATGTATAGTATTATTTGTCAATGACCAGAATGTAAATCTAAAATTGGGATTAAGTAATTAATAAGTTAAAACTTAGGAAAGATTGTGATTAGATTACATAAAATGTTACACAAATAGATCTTATTCTATAATTAATGATAAACAAATGTAGTACGTTTACATCTAAATGTTCTTAATATATAAACAATAATAAAGTAAATAAAATACTTTTTACATCTAAATGTGAGGTGGATTTGTAAGTCTAGATTTAATCATTTCTTAACATTTATGGTATTGAAATATAGCTTAATGTTTTAAGATAAAATCATTAAAAAGGATTATGATATAAAACAATATTAAACTATGATTTGGAAATCTATCTAAATAATAATCCTTAAGTTTCTTGGCATTAGCTAAGCCATATGAAATACATTTATAACATTAATTAGCAATACTTAGGATGTGAGTTTACAATTAAGTGAGGTATTTAGTAGTTAGAATTTATAGGAAGGTTTATAAATAGGAATTTGATACTTAAAACCTTTGAACCTTTTACTAGATAAAACTAAGTTACATAAGAGATCATATTGATCTACTTTACAACATTGAAAATATTAATATATCATTTGAATATAAGGTATGGGGATTTTTTCAGAATATATTATCTTATTACATAATTAACAATTTCACTTAAGAATCAGAGTTTAACTCTTAGATAAGTTTTACCTTATGTTAATATGTAATGCTTATCCTGAAACATAATAAGGGGAATTAATTTATTAAGTTATTCCTTTGAAACCTTAGGTTTTGTAAAACAGTTTAAAACGTATTTAAGGCTTAAGTTTAATGAAGTTTAGTACAAAAGATTATACATAGTCTATAGAGAGAATGTGTGTAAAAATAAAACATTTAGGAAATTAAATGTAAGTAAGGATACATAAAAGGTTATACTAAACACCTTATTGTATAGGTAATAATTAAACATATAATATACCTTGTGAATACTAAATGTAAGATTAATTCATTAAATCTAAGTTAACTATAGTATAATTATTCAGGATGAGAAGCAATTTAACATTTTATGACAAGTTTATTAGATGGTTGTAATTAAAAGTCATTCTGAACTAAAGATGAGATAGTTGAGTTTAGCAGTTCAATTAAGTTATAATAAAACGCGTCTACAACACTACGATTCCAATATACAAGATGTAGATCTTAATTAAGTTAAGGGAAAGACTTAATCATAATGGGTTATCTAGTAGATATTGTTTAAATACATAATCTTTACATTGTGAGATAATAATATAGTATTCTGAGATGAGTCCATCATAGGTCATAACACAATGTTTATTCTAAATTAAGAATAAAGGTATTGAGCTTAAGATTATTATTGAAATTCTTAGATTTAATTATATAATATAAACACATTTATGTTATAAAGGTCTCAGAGGTCTTGAATGTGAGGATTGTGGTTAAATATGAATAAGTGGATAGGAGTGGACAGTTAGCAGGTGTTAATAAAATACATTCCTTGATCCTACAACCTTGGGCTATACAACCTTCCAAAATGAGTCAAAGGTTATACATAACATTTAAGTGAGGGCTTATAAGATAATTGAGATTTGGAAATAAGAGAGAGGAATTTATTTAAGTTTTACTTAGGATACAGGTTATTGATAGTAAGTTATCTTCAATGTTCCTCAGCGAATTGTTGAATGTTTGCACGAGTTTACTAGAACTGCTACAGCGTTGACCAGGTATGATTTCTCGTACTCCGTTACTTTTGCTGATTGACTTATGAGACGTTTTCGTAAAACGTTAACTGACTTTAAGAGGAATTTCTAAAAAGGAAATGGTTGTGTGACTAACTCAGCTTGTGTGACTAACTGAGCCTTGAATGTGAAACTCACTTGGGTATTGGTTCCTTCTATTTGGTTATTCCATTAGACATTGACTGCTTAGGGTTTACGCTTCTGCACTCTGTAGGACTGAGTGTTTTGGTATTGCTCTGGGTAGTTAGTGATTTGGTGGGAATTTGAAAAAGGTCAATTTTGGTAAATTCTTCTTTTGAATCTGGATATCGTTTCATCCATGAGCTGGTTCTTGAGGTTTCGACGTGCACACGTCTTCAATGGTAACAGTGAGGGGTTGTATATCCCCTGTCCCAAAAGGGACGTTGTAGACAGAGAGGGGTGTATATCCCCTGTCCTTAGTGGACGTAGTTAACAGAGAGGGGCTGTATATCCCCTGTCCTTAGTGGATGTAGTGAACGGTGAGGGGCTGTATATCCCCTGTCCTAAAAGGATGTACTTGGCGGTGGGGGTCCATCTCTCCCAGTTGAATTTATTCCACTCTTGAGTATATTTTGTCTATGGGATTCAGCTTTCTGAAATGGTGGGGACATAAACTGTCTACCACGGGTTATGGGTATTCATATCATTCCTAGTCCTTTATGACTACCTGAGTCTTTCTATTCTTAACCAGAATCGGTTCTAACATCAATAATGGATGCTTACTAACTATATGGTGTGACTTCTTAAGTGGTTGACTTGGTTCTTTGTCTCTATCCTTATCTTGTTCTCTCTTCTCTTTGATTGATTGTTTTGAAGAGCCTCCTTTCCCTGTTTTACTTTCAGGAGTTTGATTTCAAGTTACTGTTTATTTTGAAGAGTTATGTTTTAAACTTTTGATTTGGAGAATTGTACCAGTTCTATTCTAGGGAACTGACTCACCCCTCTCGGGGTGGGCTGCTTGGTTTCATCTTGCAGGTACAAATTGATTTACAGGTGGCCACGAAGAGCATGAGTGATTGGGATGGGATTAGGTTTATGGAGAGTGAATGTATTTTATTATTGTTATGTTTATGTTAAGTTTTCTCGAAGTTCAGACCGTAACTTAGTTAATTGTAATGGTTGTAATTGGTGAGGTTGGTACCGGGTGTTTGGAACCCGATGGTCTGTAATCGCCTTAGAGTTTTATTTCCGCTATATTTATGGTAAGTAGGGGCGTTACATTCATGGACCTAATGAACCGCTTGTTCCAAGATCAGTTGGACAAGTCAGTGGTAGTCTTCATTGACGATATGCTTGTGTATTCGAAATCCAAAGGTGAGCATGATAGCCACCTGAGAAGTGTGTTGCAAACGTTGAGAAAGAATCAGCTGTATGCTAAATTTTCAAAGTGTGAGTTTTGGTTGAACCAAGTATCTTTTCTTGGTCATGTGATTTCTGAAGCCGGGATCGCTGTTGATCCGGCAAAGATAGATGCAGTCTGCACTTGGCCTAGGCCGAAGACAGTTACCGACATACGGAGTTTCCTCGGTCTGGCAGGATATTACAGGAGGTTTGTGAAGGACTTCTCCAGTGTTTCGAAGCCGATGACTTCCTTAATGAAGAAGGATGCACCATTCGAGTGGACAGTCGACTGTGAGAGTTCTTTCCAGAGTCTCAAGGATGCTCTGACATCTGCACCAGTCCTGACTTTCCAGACGGTTCAGATGGTTTTGAGGTCTATTGTGACGCATCAGGCAGAGGTATGGGATGTGTATTGATGCAGCACGGGAAGGTCGTGGCTTACGCCTCCCGGCTATTGAAGAAACACGAAGAGAACTACCCTACCCACGATTTAGAATTGGGTGCCATAGTCTTCGCATTGAAAATATGGCGACATCATTTGTATGGGGTAAGCGTGACAAGCTATTCTGACCACAAGAGTTTAAAATACTTGTTCACTCAGAAGGAGTTGAACATGAGACAAAGAAGGTGGGTCGAGTTCTTAAACGACTACGACATCAATTTACAGTACAAGGAGGGTAAAGCAAATGTGGTAGCTGACACACTGAGTTGCCGAGCACACTCTCTCCATTCGCTAGTCTCTCATTCTAGCTTGGTTGAAGATGTGCGGAGTGCTCAGATGACGGATCAGTATATGTTGGAGATCAGGCAGAAGCTTATTGATGGCACATTCAAGGGTCAGAAGTACGACTTCCAACTCCACGATGATGACCTTATTAGGCTTAATGGCCGACTATGTATTCCGAGGAGTAGCGCTGAGCTGAAGGAGCGCATACTGAGTGAATCCCATTGTTCTACGACTTCGATTCACCCCGGAGCTTCAAAAATGTACAAGGGTATGAAAAGATATTTTTGGTGGACAGACATGAAAAAGGATGTGAACGATTATGTGTTGAGGTGTCTCACTTGTCAAAAGGTCAAGTTTGAGCACCGACGGCCTGGTGGTATGGTACAGCCAATGCCAGTGCCTGAGTGGAAGTTCCATGACATTTCTATGGACTTCATAGTAGGGCTTCCGCCTGCAAGGGAGGTCTGAATATGATTTGGGTTGTTGTTGACCGACTGACCAAGGTGGCTAGATTCATACGATGAAGGACACCTAGAAAGTGGCAAAGCTTGCAGAACTCTTTGACAAAGAGATTGTAAGACATCATGGGGTACCGAAAGCGATTGTGTCTAACAGGGATACCAGCTTCCTCTCGAGGTACTGGAAATCCACACGGGAAGCGCTTGGTACTGAGCTGAAGCTAAGTACGGCGTTCCACCCGCAGACTGATGGTTAGAGTGAGCGTACCATCTAGACACTCGAGGATATGTTACGTGCATGTGCACTTGACTTTCAGACCAGCTGGATTGATAAGTTACATCTGATTGAGTTTAGCTACAACAACAGTTACCATGCTTCGATCAAGATGTCTCCCTTCCAGGCTTTGTACGATAGACCGTGCCGCACGCCATTGTGCTGGGATGAGTCGAGTGAGACGGTCATTATAGGACTAGAGTATCTGGAGCAAGTACAGTCAGAAGTACGCCAGATCCGGGCTAACATGAAGGCAGCTCAGGATAGGCAGAAATCGTACGCCGATGTGCGCAGACGTGACCTGGAGTTTGCCGTGGGTGATCAGGTATTTCTTAGGGTATCCCCCATGAAGGGAGTGTTTCATTTTGGCCAGAAAGGCAAGTTGAGCTCGAAATATGTGGGGCCTTATGTTGTGATGGAGCGGATAGGCCCGGTAGCTTACAGGCTAGATTTACCTGCTGAGCTGGGCAAGGTACACGATGTATTTCATGTGTCCCAGTTGAAGAAATATATGTCTCATCCGTCTCATGTACTTCAGCCTGAAAGGCTAACCTTAGAGCCGACCATGCGATCAGTGGAGACTCCCGTACGGATTCTGGACACTAAGACTCGAGACACTCGCCATAAGTCTGTGAGACTGGTGAAAGTCCTCTGGTCTAACCAGGACGTCGAGGAGGCCACCTGGGAGCTGGAAGATAAGATGAAGGCGAAGTACCCGTTGTTATTTACTTCTTAGTGTTGTGTGTATAGGGTACGGGGAGTACCCCTATTTTAAGGGGGGTAGAGCCGTTTCGGTTATGTGTGTATGACATGTATTTAAATACATTGTCTATGTTATGTTGTTACGGACCGCTGTGTCTTGTCTATGTTGTTGTGTTACAGACCGTTGAGTCTGAATGATGTGTTGTTGTTTGGACCTTGTGTCCGATGTTATGTAAGTGTGTTGTTAATGTTGCTATGGAAGTATTGTTTTATAAGTATTCCCCGTGTGCTATTACTGAAACTATGTGGGAAGTGTGAACTTTGGGGACAAAGTTCTTTTAAGGGGGTATATTGAAATACCCCAAACCTTAGTATGTGGTTTAGGCATTAAAATATGGTATAATAAGGCTAAAAAGTGCCTTAGAAACATTAGTGAACAATTTAAACCACAGTAAACACAAATAAATACCTTAAAGTCGATATGGGCAAAAATGTGCTCTAAGCTTGGGATAAGCTTGGTTAAGACCTAATGAGCTTACCAAGATCTTATTTATATGTTAATGAACATATTAAACCAATTACCAAAGAAAACCAAGCTTGAAAACAAGTTAAAACACACAATGTGCTTTAAGGAGTCTTAAAGCACATTTTTGAAAAATTGTCTTGTAAATGGGTTTTGAATGGCTAAATGTCCATCATTACTCTTTAATTAACATGTGTACTACTTAGTATCACATTAGGAAGTCTAAATCAATGAGAAATCAAAAATTTCACAAATATGTGCCTTGTTTTGTGAATAATAACCAATTAAGCAAGTTTATAACATAAGTCAACATAAGTGAGTTAATTGGTCAACAAAGACTAAAATACCCCTTATTATAATATGGGGGCCGGTTTTCTTGTGTGACTCACCACACTTAAACAAAAAAAGAGCTAAGTAAAGTAATAAAGTAAAAGGTACTATTTGCTTTACTACTTAAATATCTAAACTAGCTAACTTATCTTCATTCTCTTCTTTCCTTCTTCATTTCCAACACCTCCAACCTCTCTTCTTCCTCCATACACGGTTTTGCTACAGCCCAAGCACCATTCCCCATCTTTTAACTCTTGTAATTCCTAGCTCCATTTACCAAATCAAAAACTAAGACCACCATTCTTCTAGTCTCATCAAGCTCTTCAACCTTGTCTTCTCAAAACTTCAAGACCACCATTTCGGTGCCATGGAGATCCACCATTGAAGGAGCTTGAGCTTATATTTTTATGCCTTGTTGATCACCCTTGCTTCAGGGTAAGGAAAAACCAAGAAAAACAACATTTCCTTCATGTTTTGATGTTGACCGAAAATCACCATTGATGGTGTTTCTCTTGCTTTGTTATAGCTTCATTCCAATCTTTCAAGGACTAGGTGGAGTCCTATCTTGCTACATATTCAAACTCTCTTCTAATACCAAGGTAAAATAACTATCTTAATGTTTTAAGACAAAGTGTAAATTAGGGTTTATAAATGAGCTTAGGCATGAAGCTTGAATGATCATTGTCTTGCTTGTATATTGATTAGAAGGTTGACAAGCAAACCAAAGTCCTTGCCGATTTTAATCAAAGAAGGAGTAAGGAGAAATAAGTGAAAAACTTGTGAAGGAAAAGAGGTAAATATGTTAACTTAATGTAGTTTAATGTCTTAGGAGAAAAGGAGCTCATATTGCTTGTTAAAACTACTTAAAGAGCCAATGGTGAATGACCTAGTAAAATGCTCTCAAGGAGACTATTAAAGGACATATGTGTTGTTGTATGTATTTGCAGGTCAAAGGCAATATATTGTGGGAAATTCAGTGTTTATGGTTTATGCAATTAAGGGCCTAAGAGCCATGTTATTTAAGGGCCTAAGTGCCAAGCAATTTAAATAATGCACTATATTGTGATTAGTGTAAGTTTGGTGAAGTTTTGTGTATATGAATGCTCTTGATGGATTTAAGTGTTCTTGAATGTTTAATGGTGAAAACTTTGTGTTTTGGTGTAACAAGATGCTAGGAGAACCCATGTTGAAATTTAGATAATGTATAAGGAGTTTTAGGTGTTTAAAATGAGTTTTGGTGAGTTAGGAAGTGTTTAGAATGATTAAGTGTTCTACTAGTGAAAGAAACATGCATTAAGGTATTCAAAGATGTAAAAAGGACTTAGGCAATATTTTAGAGGATTTAGAATGCAAATGAGTATTTTGGGATACTTCAAAATCATGGTGAGATTGTGTTTGGGACTTGTACAATGTTGGTGAACAAGGAAGAAGTGATGTGTTGCATGAAGGAGCTATAAGCTTGTGGAGTTATTCAAGGAGTTTGGTTGGTGAGAAAAGATGCTTGGGAGATGATGTTGTAGTGGTGAGAAAACATTTGGGAATAGTGGTAGTTATAGGTATAAAACACCACATAAAAAGTTAGTGAAAACATTGCATGTGCTAACCTTTGTATAAGAATTTGTGTAATGTTGAGGAGGTTTTGGTGAATGATTTAAGGAGTTGAATGGATGTCTTAAGGGGTGTTTGAAGTGCCAAATGTGGTTAGAACATACTAGGGCACTATGAGGTGAAGTTTGGAGTTAAATGAGCAATTAAAAACAAGGGTCTGGAGCAGACCGACCTTAGGGACCGGACCTGCAAGGTCGGTCGAGCCCAGTTTACCCTGCGAGAAATGGTCTCTGGAATGGACCGACCTTGGGGACCGGACTTGCAAGGTCGGTTGGGCATGGATTTTTGGTACGGATTAAGTCTCTGGAATAGACCGACCTTGGGACCGAACTTACAAGGTCGGTTACGCCTAAATCTGTGTACGTAAGTGAGTCTCGGGAATCGACCGATCTTGGGACCGAACTTGCCAAGATCGGTTGGGCCTGAATTTTCAAAGGGGGAAAACTCTCGGGAATAGACCAACCTTGTGGACCGAACTTGCAAGGTCGGTCGGAGTAGAATTTTCTGACGATAATATGTTTGGAATGGACCGACCTTGTGTAAGGTCGGTCGGACCAAAACTTGTAAAAAAAAAACAAACAAAAGTGGCTTAAGTAGTTAACCCTAGGGGGTATAATGAAGGTAATCAAGGGAGAGTTTAGGCATTAGAACCTGTCATATAATCATGTAAATGCTTAGTAACCGGAAGTTAAATAAGTTAAGTAACCGACATTATTAATTATGTTTAGGGACTACGCTTGGCGGGTCACGTTCGCAGCAAGGACCAAGGTATGGTTTTCTTGCAGTCTGTTGTCTACCGGTTTACACCGGCTTGTGTGTTGTATGTTTTTATGAGTGTTTATGACCTTGTAAGATTAAGGCATGTAATGAGTTTACAGTTGTTAAGTTATTGTATCGGAAAGATGTGTCTCATTTCCCTTGTGTGTGTGTGTCTAACATGACCTAAACACTTGCATGTGAATTCGTTGATTAAGTTCGACAATGGGACTTCTAACAAGTGCTAACCGGGGAAGTGAGGAGTCCGGTAGTTCCGGCCACACGTGTGAGTATGGGAGTCGATGTCATAACCGGTTCGATTCTCTTTGTATGTTAAGGTTGTCTTCTCTTTTGGTTTTCAACCTTCCCTTTAGCTTAACCAAGGCTATTTTACTGACTCACGTCGGGACACAGGGGCATACTATGTTTGTTCGGTGTGCTTGGATCACTATATCCGAGGCACCTTGTGTTAAGTTATTCGTTCAATTTAACAGATGGTAACGAGTTATGTAACGAGCTTAGCAAGAGTTTGCCAACATTCTCTAGGCTCTCCATGGGATCTAATTGTGTTGGTTCGTTTCCTAAAAGGATTCGTACTTGTATGTTATGTGTGATGTTGTTATGCAATACTCTTACTATGATATATATGTTGTATGTTTAAAATGAATGCCATGTCATCATGACAATTAGTTGTGCGTATCCCGGTAGCCGATGGGCTGCGCGTTAACCATACCAGCCAAGGGTTGCTGACCCCCTCGGGGCTCCATATTTATATTTGCAGGATAAGGATCGAAGAAGCGGAGTGGCTGTAGATCCTAGGTTGTAGAAATACTTTTGATACATTTTGGTTGGTAGGCCCGGGATGCGCCTGTGCTCCCGTGGCGGTATATTTTGAATAATGAATACATTACAGTGACAGTTTACAGTGATGGTTGTAAATAAATACTCGGTATTGTATATTATGTATTTATGGTTTAGTTCTACGCTCGGGAGTCTGATCATCAGACCGGTACATTGTAGTTATTCTGCCTTGTTAACCACGTGGGTGGTTAACGACGTTGTAGCACCGAACCGTTTAGTTATTGTTTAGTTGTTTTTTTCGCTGTGATTTAGGTAAATTGTTAAGTACGTAGTAGGGGTGTTACACTACATCAAGTGGAGGTGAACTGGAAGTGGCAGATTTTAGAAGCTGTTAGCAAACTCATAGGTGAGATAGAATACTATTCATAATGTAGATAACTGTAAGAAAAATATAGAAAAAATCACAATCAATCCTGACCTGACAAGAAAGGGTCATCTTCAGAATTAGAATTATAAGAATAAATAGTATCTCCATTATCATCTTCTGTGACATCTTCATTCATGTGTTCCTCAGAATCATCATGATCATCATATCTGTCCTCATCCTCTTCAGTTTCCAAATTATAACCTTCATACTCATCAGAAATATCTTTATGCGCATCTGCTGGTACACTTCCATGCATTGAAGAATCAGCCTCCCAGTCTTCTCATCACTTTTTTCAGTTCAGCGAGAATCCACAAGGCGGCCCAACTCTTCTTTTGACAAATTATGAGTGTCATCAGAAACTTCTTTCTCCTCATTATGTGGTTCTGCAGCAGAGTCTGAAGGATAATGATCTATAACTGGAAGTGGTAGATGGTGGATATGTCACACATATATTAAAAACTATAAAGACGTATAGAGTTCAATGCTACCAAGCATAACAATGATGTTAAAATCAACTAAAAAATGTAACATCATTGGAATATTAAGCCTAAAAAGCATAATAGTTTAATTTCATGTACCATCTGTCATTAGTTTCATATCACAGTTGCAAATCATTGACAATCATTTATAAGATGGTGTCTTATGTTCAATAATTCTGAAGACGATACTACTGTCCACATCGAAACCAGAGAGTTTCACCAAAATGAACAGAGACCATACCACCTCCTACAGTGTACCACCAAACTATATGATAGGTTAAACAAAAAATAAACAGGAACTGTTTCTAATTATCTTAATTGTATGATTTAGAATGTAAAATTTAAAAGCAAAATGGAGCTTCAATACTGTAATATAACAGGTGGTTAGTTGCAGCAGTAATAATGCTTAGTACAGTTCAATTAATAGGGGTAAAATCCTGCAAAATTAAAATTGAAACACTTCTAAATAGCAGCAACAGAGACAAGGTAATCGAGCACGAGCTGGCCAAAAGTCGTCATAGTAGGTCTACTAAGTAGAAAATCAGTAAGAGTATGTAGTAACACCCCCCAACCGTTAATCCTATGCTTACCGTCTAATCGTCCTGTTAATTCAATGAGTTCGCAGCGGAAGAATACTACTTACTTACTACGGCGGGTGAAACAATGCCGCTAACCGCCCATAACGGCTAGCAAGGCTACTAATACTTACAGTGACGGTCTGATGGCCAATAGATACCGAGCTACTAAAACAAACTTACCAATTACAAATACATTCACTACCAAAGGATTACCGAGTATTCGAAGTGCATTCATTACAACCTTCCAAGTTTCCCAAAAGAATGAGTATCTACCAACTACTCATCTATACCAATCAATCCCTTCACAATATCCAAAAAGGTGTACCCCATGGTACACCGGCTATTCAAAAATCTAAGCCATGTACTACTCAGTACACCCGATCTCAAATTCATTGTTTACATACAAAAGAAGACAAGAAATTAAACTAGGTCTTCATCAGCTTCACCCTTCTCTTGCACCTGCATTTATATTAAAAATGGTGCCCCAAGGGCTCAGCAAATTGCTGCGCATAACTCCGCATATACCGATTGCTAGCAAGGGTACGCCGACTAATTGGCGACCGCTAAACATGCTTGTTCATTACTCATACATACATGCTTTACATACAATCATACATACATTACAATACATCATTCACTTCAAGGCAACAATACAATAGAGTTCACAATACTTACCTTCACAAGGTTAGCCAAATTGTGCATCCGGGTTAATCGGAATGCATATTACTCTTTTACTCATTACTTACTTCTTCTTACTTACAATTACTTACTTCTTCCTTTTTACTTTACTTACTCATTCTTACTTACTTACTTATACTCAAGTCAAGTCGTCGGGACCTCCGGCCTTGGGGACTACACCGTCCCACATCCGGGATTTACTTGACTCACTAATCCGGGATGCTACCCACTTAAGGGATTTGGGCCGCGGACCAGTTTAAGAGTCAGGAATTGGAGCCAACCTCTCGTGACTCCGCATCCTCACGCGTGGCCGAAACTATATCGGACTTCTACTCATTCCAATTTAATTACCAATTTAAGTTAGGAGTTAGCTTGTTAGGAACAAGTTAGAAGTCCATTCATAAACAATTCGGTCACAGTACAATACAACATACATACACACATTCATATCATCCATACATTTCATGAATTATACAAACTAAGATTTAAGAAATATACATCATACAACACTACATATTCACAAGTAAGCATATTAACTCCGATTCGTGCATTTATCTTTATTGGTGATCAATTAGCACACAACACACAAATCAGAGTAGCCATGATAGCATTCGGGGCATGAGGAATTCATACCGTTCACCGTTGTACGTAATTCCAAACGTCCTTCCGTGTCACAAATCAAATCCTATTATATACATACAATTAAATGATTAATCTAACTATCATTACTTAACACATACTCACTATGTCCTTATACTTCTTACATTTGCTCTTTACTTACTTACTTTTCCTTTACTTAGGTTTTACTTTCCTTACTTAACTTTGGCATGCTTTCATCATGTACATATACATATATGTATGGGTATACATATACATATATATATACAATTACTATTTAAATTAAAATTTTTTTTTTTTTTTGGTCCGACCGGACTTGCATGTCCGGTCGCAAGTCCGGTCGATTCCAGTAACATTCTGCCGGGAAATTTTTCTGCTCGACCGGACTTGCAAGTCCGGTCGCAAGTCCGGTCGATTCCAGTAGCATACCGAGGGGAAATTTTTCTGCTCGACCGGACTTGCAAGTCCGGTCGCAAGTCCGGTCGATTCCAGTAGTTACGAGGGGAAAATTTTCTGCTCGACCGGACTTGCATGTCCGGTCGCAAGTCCGGTCGATTCCAGTAGCTTTCCCGTCTTTGTAAATCTGGGCACGACCGGACTTGCAAGTCCGGTCGCAAGTCCGGTCCAGCCCAGTATTTGCATTTTAATTTCTGTTTTCATCCTCTTTTACCCATTACTTCCCCATTGTTCCTACACTCATTCCCACATGTTATAACACTAATTAAACCTCCTAATACACCTAGTTCACTCATTAACTCCTTACACAATTCTATACTCATTCACTCACATAATTCTCCAAGTTTCACTCAACACTTGCACTAGTTATTTCCTAGTTACATTATGCTACAGATTTTAACACTTACACTTCTCATCTACATCTCCCTCTTCTAATGTCATTTTAGCACTCTCAACGCATTATAATACATTATCTATCTCTCTCAACTTATCTTCTATCTTCCTCAAACAAAATCTGTTACAACTCACATTAGTTCACCTAGTTTTAATTCTCTAAGTGTTCTAATCCTAGGTGAATTTTGCCATAGTCTCTCTTGTATTTCTATGCACTCACCACATGGTCTAGTTCATATTTTAACACTTATCTCACCTGTTACAATAACATCAAAACACAAGCTCCCATACAACTACTAATACCAAAAACTACAAAAATTCCTGCACTAGCAAATCAATCCCAATCTGTTTTATAACAGTTTTTACAATGTTTCAAGGTTTCAAAATGCTTAGTTTCTCTTACCCATCATACTACTAATGCATTACTATTTATAATACAAATTTTCATTCTAAAAATCTGTTACACACATTATACAAAACTACACAAAGGTGAGCATCCTTACCTTGTTTTTCCTTCTAGTTTCTTTCTCTTCTTCCTTCTTCTCTCTTTCGGTTTTGCAAACTCTACAAATCTAACATAATCACCCATACATAAATACACATTCAATACTAAAACTACCCTTAGCATTATTTAAGCTTAAGTGTAGGTTTCTAGGGTTTAGAACTTCATTACCTTCCAAGGTTTCAAATGTTGTTTGGAGTGGCTCAACAAACAAAATTCCAACTCCACCAAGATGCCAAAATCGGCTAGAACAACAAGGAACAACAAGGGTTTAGTTATAATTTCGTTTTGCCATTTAGGCTAGAAAAAGATGGAGTTTTTGGAGATGTTTTTACCTTAGAAGAACAAGGAGACCAAGGTGCCTCTAATGGTGGTGTTGAAACTTCAAATGGGATATACCCAAAAATCGAAATTGCTCCTTTTTGGATTTTGGAAAGATGGAAGTGTAGCTCTTGGAGAGAGGAACACAATGGTGTGTTTTTATAATTTTTGGAGAATGTATGAGGGAGTTACAAGGAGAGAAGTGAGTATATTTGTGAGGTTCTTCAAATCTCCATGAAATCGCTTGAGGAGGAAGAAGGAGAAGAAAGAGAGAGAGGGGGGGCTTGTCCACGTGAGAGAAAATGAGAATGGGTAGGAGAGAGAAAAAAATGTGAGAGTAATGTTACTTTATTGCTTTTGTCTTAGTGAGTAAAAAGAGAAGTGGGTATGTGGTGTGAGTGGCAAAAATCGGACACACACATAGAGTATGGGGGTTTTAAAATTCTTTTTACATTATTGGACACATAAGTTTGTGTTATTTATACTTCTACCCCACAACTTCCCGTTTTTACAGTTTTCACTAATCTCTCGTTTTATTGATTTTATTGGTCCTAAAGCTTCACTAACATTTATTAATGATTATTTAGTTGACCAAAATTGTTACGAGTCTATTTGACCCGCTTAAAGACACGTTTTCCCGGTTACCTCGAAAAACGCGCTTTAAGGTTCGTTAGTGATTTTAATCCATTTTAAGGATCCGTTTTCTTCGGGATTTGTTCCCTAATAATTATTTATACTTAATTAAGCTTCTAAATTACTTATTAGCCTAATTAATCGCTATTTTTAAATACGGGGTATTTCAATCTACCCCCCTTAAGAAACTTTGCCCTCAAAGTTGCTCAAGGTTAATAGTTTCATTACTCTACTCATTAGGCAAACCAATTGTCCTAATGTGTCTTACTACACCTACGAGGTGTTTACTTCTTCACATTGTAAGCATACACAATTCAAGTACAGTACACAATTCACAATTCACATACACAATGCATCATTCTCATTCATACCATACCACAATACACAATACATACATCATTACCATTCACACATTACACATACACACATCATTACACATATACACATCCATACCAAGTTCACTTGCACTACATGTGCCATACAAAATGCAATGCTTACCCCGAAGCAATGCAAAAGCAAAAGGGCTCTACCCCCCTTAAAAGGGGTACGACCCGTACCCGTATTACATACTAGACTAACTAGTCTACGAATAACTGTGGATACTTAGCCTTCATGGCATCTTCCAACTCCCATGTCGCTTCTTCGACATCATGGTTAGACCATAGGACCTTCACCATTCGTATAGACTTATGGCGAGTGTCTCTGGTCTTCCTATCAAGGATTCTCACTGGGGTTTCGACATATCATGTTTGGCTCAATGGATAAGTCTCGGGCTCCAACACATGAGAAGGATCAGCCATATACTTCTTGAGTTGTGACACATGAAATACATCATGGACACGTCCCAAGTCCTCAGGTAATGCCAACCTGTAGGCTACTGAACCAACTCTTTCGGTGATAGTGTACGGCCCTACAAACTTCGGGCTTAGCTTGCCCTTCTGACCAAAACGGAAGACACCCTTCATAGGTGAAACGCGCAAGAACACTTGGTCGCCCACGGCGAACTCAAGGTCGCGTCGTCTCACATCCGCATAGGATTTCTGTCTATCTTGGGCTGCCTTCATATTGGCTCTAATCTGTTGTACTTCGCTTGCACTTGTTCAAGATACTCCGGTCCTATGATGACCGCTTCGCTTGACTCATCCCAACACAAGGGTGTACGGCAAGGTCTACCGTATAGAGCTTGGAAAGGCGACATCTTAATCGAGGCGTGATACTATTATGTAAGAAACTCGATAAGATGAAGCTTATCTAACCAACTCCCCTGAAAGTCAAGGCACATGCCCGAAGCATGTCCTCCAGTGTCTGGATGGTCCTTTCTGTCTGACCGTCGGTCTGAGGATGGAAGGCGGTACTCAGCTTCAATTCTGTACCCAGCGCTTCCCTTGTAGCTCTCCAGTATCTCGAAAGAAATCTGGTGTCGCGGTCAGATACTATGGTTTTCGGGACTCCGTGATGTCTGATAATCTCCTTATCAAAAAGCTCAGCTAGCTTTACTACCTTCCAGGTGTCCTTCATCGGTATGAATCTGGCAACCTTGGTAAGGCGATCTACTACAACCCAGATCATGTTGAGTCCTCCCCTAGCAGGTGGGAGTCCTACAACAAAATCCATGGAGATATCATGAAATTTCCACTCCGGAATTGGCATTGATTGTACCATTCCGCCCGGTCTACGGTGTTCAAATTTACCTTCTGGCATGTTAAGCATCTCAATACAAATTCTGTCACATCTGACTTCATTCCAGACCACCAGAAGTACCTCTTCATGTCTTTGTACATCTTGGAGGCTCCCGGATGGACTGATAATGTAGAACTATGTGACTCTCGCAGGATGCGATCCCTTAGCTCTGCATTGCTTCGGGGGACGCATAGCCTGCCATTCAACCGAATCAAACCATCTTCATGTACTTGAAGTCATACTTTTTCTTTTCAAATGTACCATTTTCGATCTTTTGTCTGATTTCGGTTAGGTAAGGGTCGCTCAACTGAGCTCTCGCACCTCGTCAACCAAGCTAGAAGAAGCGAGTAGCGAATGGAGCGAGTGTGCTCGACGGCTCAGGGCGTCGGCTACCACATTAGCCTTCCCTTCCTTGTACTGCAGATTGATGTCGTAGTCTGAGAGAAACTCCATCCATCTTCTCTGTCTCAAGTTGAGTTCTTTCTGAGTGAATACATACTGTAAGCTCTTATGATCGGAGTAGATGGTGATGCTTACCCCATAGAGATAGTGTCGCCATATCTTCAAGGCGAAGACAATGGCTCCTACTCTAAGTCGTGAGTCGGGTAATTCTCCTCATGTTTCTTAGCTGGCGGGAGGCATAAGCAACAACCTTGCCATGCTGCATGAGTACGCATCCCATTCCTTTGCCTGACGCATCACAGTACACCTCAAATCCCTCTGTGCCCTCTGGAAGAGTAAGGACGGGCGCTGAGGTCAATGAGTCTTTCAGCTTCTGAAATGATAGCTCGCACTCGTCTGTCCATACAAACGGTGCATCCTTCTTCATCAATGTAGTCATGGGCTTGGCGACTTTCGAGAAGTCCTTACAATCTCCGGTATAACCGGCTAGACCAAGAAAGCTCCTAATGTCGGTAACAGTCTTGGGTCTAGGCCATGATCGTACAGCTTCTATTTAGAAGGGTCAACTGAGATACCTGCGCTCGAGATGACATGTCCAAGGAATGATACCTGATCAAGCCAAAACTCGCATTTGGAGAACTTCGCATACAGCTGGTTCTCGCGCAGTGTCTCTAGCACTTTCCTCAAGTGAATTTCATGTTCCTCTGGTGACTTAGAATATACAAGGATGTCGTCGATGAAGACCACAACCGAAGTGTCCAACTGCTCACTGAATAAACGATTCATGAGGTCCATGAATTTTGCCGGTGCGTTTGACAAACCGAATGGCATCACTGTGAATTCGTAGTGGCCATATCTGGTACGGAATGCCGTTTTCTCGATGTCTTGCTCTTTGATTGCAATCTGATGATACCCAGAACGGAGGTCAATCTTGGAAAAGACCGATGCTCCTTTCAACTGGTCAAATAGGTCGTCGATGCGTGGCAATGGGTATTTGTTTTTGACTGTGACCGCATTCAGCTCGCGGTAGTCAATACAAAGGCGGAGACTACCGTCCTTCTTCTTCACGAAGAGGACCGGTGCTCCCCAGGGTGATACGCTCGGGCGTATAAACCCTTTGTCTAGAAGATCTCTCAATTGTTCTTTCAGTTCGGTCATCTCTGCTGGTGCCATGCGGTACGGTGCCCTAGCAATGGGACCGGTACCTGGCAATAGATCAATTCGAATTCAACTGCTCTCGGTGGTGGCATGCCGGGTAGCTCCTTAGGGAATACATCGGGATACTCAGATACTATCGGTACATCATCACTGAACTCTGGATCTCTCTCCAGGTCTTGCACATGACACAGATACACTTCGTGGCCCTTTCTGAGCTCCCGGTACATAGCCATAGCAGATATAAGGGTGGTCGAAGGCTCTCTCGGTCTCTGGCGGTAAGATACGGTAACCCCAGAAGGACTCTTGAGCAGCAGTCGATGCTCGGCGCAGAGGATTCTACCCTTGTGCCGCTCCAACCAATTCATTCCAATGATTAGGTCGAATCCCAATCCATTGAATTCGATGAAGGAAATGGGAAACGCCTCCTTTTTAATTTCGATGGTGGCTGATTGGTAGTATTTGGTACACTTTACTCGCTCCTTCGATGGGAGAGTAACCATGAATTCGGTATCTCATCCGCATCTAGCTTCAACCTCTTCACGAAAGATGGTGATACGAAGGTGTGAGAGGCGCCGGAGTCGAATAGCACATTGGCATCAATGCCATTTACTGGGAAGGTTCCCGTTAGAATAGTGCCGCTTCTGCCGGCTTGTGCTTCGGTGAGGATGCTCAGGTTACCTTCGGTACCGAGTCCACAACCTATTGGATTCACAATTGGATAAGTATTGATGGTGGACACAAGTGGAATTAAATCAACACTGCTCTTTATTGATAAACCAACCATCATACATGTCGTGTCTCTAATACACGTTACTAATAGATTACATGATACTATGAATTTAATACTTCCTAAAGGTAAGGTTCAGGCGTCCTGGTTTCATGTGTGTGGCATTGATTATTGCCGGCGGTGCCGTATTCAACTTGATCTTGTTGATCCCGTGATACAGCATCCGTGAGTTTCCACCCATGATGAGGACATCTCCTGATCTCAATACCAATTTCTCTGCGAGGTCCACACGCTTCTGCTCGCTATACAGGAATATGGCGTCATCACCAATGGACCAAGACACTACGGGCACTCCTTGTTCAAGAGATTCCGCTGTCTCGTCCTTGTCTTGGTGTAACCCAAGTCGTCCTTCTTTCTCATAGAAGTTGACGATACAAAGGTCCGCTTCAAGTGCGGGGATTGGTTCAGATTCACATTGTTGTGCAAGTTCAACTGCTTGAGTGATGAGGGTCTGAAACTCTGGGGTATTGTCGGTGGCGTCGCTCCTTGTGTTCGTGTCTCCTGGTATGTCTTGGTATAAGGATTCCAGTCCTTTCCCAAGCACATCATCTTCAGCTTCATCTTCGCTCCACCGGGGAATTCGGGTGTGTAAAATCCACCTTGACCCGTTCCTAGCTCGTTGCATCGTCGAATAATTGAGATTTGCGCTTCGGGTGTCAGGTATCCCCTTAATAAGATCATACCTGGGCGGATGACCTGACACTGTTTGTTGGTGTAGTCGTTGTTGGTGATGTCGATCTTTCTTGATTCAAGGTTACCGGTATGGGTAACAGATACTAAAGCTTCCTAGGTTATAAATTCATCTACGGTGAGTACTAGTTTAACTACTTCATTTCATGCTCAGTACATACTTCAATTCATTCATTTACTCATGCATTCACTCATACTATTACTCTAATACTTAGACATGCTTCTCAAGGATTCAAGGTTTAGAATTACCTGGGCCGGATTTCGAACCGGACCCATCACGGTCAATGACATGCAGAACAGGCTGCCTCTGAGGTGCTCCCCTCTGAGGACCCCGGGACCCCTGTCCCTGTGGTGCCTGCTGGGCCGGTGCATCGCCAGATGCCACCTCCTTGCCCTCTCGCTGCTTATAGCTCTGGAAGTTTCCTTTGGGCTTCCCATTCTCCGGGCATCGATTAGCAGTGTGCCCCAACTTCTGACAGTTGTAACACTTAATGTCTCTCCCAAAACAATCTTTACCAGGGTGGTCCTGGTTGCACTTCCTGCACACATAGGTGCGGCCATCTGCGAAGGTTTTGGCGGCTCCGGAGCTAGAACCTGAGGTTAGAGGGTTAGCACATGTGTGCGTGGGTATACTAGAAATGATACTTATACGAATACGAATTGGAATAGAGTTTACCCTTAGGAGGGTGTGATCTCAGTGGCTTAGCTGCCACCGGTGCAGAATAACCAAGCTGAAGGATCTCAGCTGGTTTGCCCTGCTCAGCATGGGCACTGCTCTCACTTGGGGACTTCTTCTGAGAAAAGAAGTTCCCTTTTCTTCTTCCAGCTTTTACCCTGGTTCTGCTCCTCGGTGCTGGTGTTTTTGTTGTTAGTTGCGCTTCAGCGCGGTTTCCTCATCCCTTAACTGGCAAGTGATCTCAACGCGGGAGGCCGCGTGATAACACTCCTGAAGTTTCAGGTATTAGCCGGGATGATGTTTAAGAAAGAATAAGGAAAAGATTCAAGGAATTCAAGGAATTGAAATGAATTGAATTGATACTAAGGGTCAACCGATATTTACCTGAAGGGAGGTAAACCTGGTATAGCCCATACCGTACCGAAGGCGATGGCTCAGACCGCCATAGAAGCGATCGACCAACACCTGGCCGGTGTATCCAAGATCGGGGAGGAGACGGAGAATGGAGGTGAAGGTGCGGTAGTACTCATCCACAGACATCTTGTCTGTCATCTTCAGAGCGTCAAGTTCAAGCCTTTCTTTGTTTTGACATGCCGGTAGTACTTGAACGGAGGAGAGATGCGAAGGAATCCCAATCGAAGGTGGGGTCGCTGACATGCTCTTGCTTGACCAGTTTCCACCAATCCATGCAGCATCCTTCAAGTAGTACGCAGCTACTCTGACTCGAACTCCAGCAGGAGCTTCGAGTGTCTCAAAAGCGGTCTCCATTTCGGAGATACGCTTCTAGCTTAGCCGGATCACTCTCGCCCCTAAAGCAAGGAGGGCGGAGTTCCGCTACAGCTTTGACCCAGTTAGCTTCTCTGGGTGGAGGGGGAGGGATTGGTCCCGCCTGAGTTTGGTTCTGCTGTGTGTTGTACAGCTTGGATTACTTGGGGTAGCATCCTGTGCTACCGTTGCGCGCGACGATCTCGGCTATCGTCTGCGCGCCGGTTCCATCTGAGGCTTCCCTCTAGTTCGGCCTCGGCCTCGTCCTGACATCTGAATGTTTAACAGTCACATTAGGCTTTGCAAGATAGGACTCAAAGGTCTTGGAATTTAAGCAAGGCATCGTTCATAAGAACGTTAAGGGTATCCGTCGTTAATAACGGTAGCTCCTAGTTAGGTTTCTAAGTATCCGTCTTAAGACGGTTGAAATCCTAACTCGGTAATCTCCTATGCTCGGTAATTTAGGACATCAGAGCGACACTTCGCTCTGATACCACTTTTTGTAACACCCCAACCGTTACTCCCATGCTTACCGTCTAATCGTCCTGTTAATTCAATGAGTTCGCAGCGGAAGAATACTACTTACTTACTGCGGGGGTGAAACAATGCCGCTAACCGCCCATACGGCTAGCAAGGCTACTAATACTTACAGTGACGGTCTGATGGCCAATAGATACCGAGCTACTAAAACAAACTTACCAATTACAAATACATTCACTACCAAAGGATTACCGAGTATTCGAAGTGCATTCATTACAACCTTCCAAGTTTCCCAAAAGAATGAGTATCTACCAACTACTCATCTATACCAATCAATCCCTTCACAATATCCCAAAAAGGTGTACCCCATGGTACACCGGCTATTCAAAAATCTAAGCCATGTACTACTCAGTACACCGATCTCAAATTCATTGTTTACTTACAAAAAGAAGACAAGAAACAAACTAGGTCTTCATCAGCTTCACCCTTCTCTTGCACCTGCATTTATATTAAAAATGGTGCCCCAAGGGGCTCAGCAAATTGCTGCGCATAAACTCCGCATATACCGATTGCTAGCAAGGGTACGCCGACTAATTGGCGACCGCTAAACATGCTTGTTCATTACTCATGCATACATGCTTTACATACAATCATACATACATTACAATACATCATTCACTTCAAGGCAACAATACAATAGAGCTCACAATACTTACCTTCACAAGGTTAGCCAAATTGTGCATCCGGGTTAATCGGAATGCATATTACTCTTTTACTCATTACTTACTTCTTCTTACTTACAATTACTTACTTCCTTTTTACTTACTTACTCATTCTTACTTACTTACTTATACTCAAGTCAAGTCGTCGGGACCTCCGGCCTCGGGGACTACACCGTCCCACATCCGGGATTTACTTGACTCACTAATCCGGGATGCTACCCACTTAAGGGATTTGGGCCGCGGACCAGTTTAAGAGTCAGGAATTGGAGCCAACCTCTCGTGACTCCGCATCCTCACGCGTGGCCGAAACTATATCGGACTTCTACTCATTCCAATTTAATTACCAATTTAGGTTAGGAGTTAGCTTGTTAGGAATAAGTTAGAAGTCCATTCATAAACATATTCGGTCACAGTACAATGCAACATACATGCACACATTCATATCATCCATACATTTCATGAATTATACAAACTAAGATTTAAGAAGATATACATCATACAACACTACATATTCACAAGTAAGCATATTAACTCCGATTCGTGCATTTATCTTTATTGGTGATCAATTAGCACACAACACAAAATCAGAGTAACCATGATAGCATTCGGGGCATGAGGAATTCATACCGTTCACCGTTGTTCGTAATTCCAAACGTCCTTCCGGTGTCACAAATCAAATCCTATTATATACATACAATTAAATGATTAATCTAACTATCATTACTTAACACATACTCACTATGTCCTTATACTTCTTACATTTGCTCTTTACTTACTTACTTTTCCTTTACTTAGGTTTTACTTCTTACTTAACTTTGGCATGCTCTCATCCATGTACATATACCTATATGTATGGGTATACATATACATATTACATACAATTACTATTTAAATTAAAATAATTTTTTTTTTTTTTTTTGTCAGGACCGGACTTGCGACCGACCCTGGGCAAGTCCGGTCCATTCCAGTAGGTTTCATCGGGAAAATTTTTGGTCCGACCGGACTTGCATGTCCGGTCGCAAGTCCGGTCGATTCCAGTAACATTCTGCCGGGAAATTTTTCTGCTCGACCGGACTTGCAAGTCCGGTCGCAAGTCCGGTCGATTCCAGTAGCATACCGAGGGGAAATTTTTCTGCTCGACCGGACTTGCAAGTCCGGTCGCAAGTCCGGTCGATTCCAGTAGCATACCGAGGGGAAATTTTTTCTGCTCGACCGGACTTGCAAGTCCGGTCGCAAGTCCGGTCGATTCCAGTAGCATACCGGGGAAATTTTTTGCTCGACCGGACTTGCAAGTCCGGTCGCAAGTCCGGTCCAGCCCAGTATTTGCATTTTAATTTCTGTTTTCAATCCTCTCTTTTACCCATTACTTCCCATTGTTCCTACACTCATTCCCACATGTTATAACACTAATTAAACCTCCTAATACACCCTAGTTCACTCATTAACTCCTTACACAATTCTATACTCATTCACTCACATAATTCTCCAAGTTTCACTCAACACTTGCACTAGTTATTTCCTAGTTACATTATGCTACAGATTTTAACACTTACACTTCTCATCTACATCTCCCTCTTCTAATGTCATTTTTAGCACTCTCAACGCATTATAATACATTATCTATCTCTCTCAACTTATCTTCTATCTTCCTCAAACAAAATCTGTTACAACTCACATTAGTTCACCTAGTTTTAATTCTCTAAGTGTTCTAATCCTAGGTGGATTTTGCCATAGTCTCTCTTGTATTTCTATGCACTCACCACATGGTCTAGTTCATATTTTAACACTTATCTCACCTGTTACAATAACATCAAAACACAAGCTCCCATACACAACTACTAATACCAAAACACTACAAAAATTCCTGCACTTAGCAAATCAATCCCAATCTGTTTTATAACAGTTTTTACAATGTTTCAAGGGTTTCAAATGCTTAGTTTCTCTTACCCATCATACTACTAATGCATTACTATTTATAATACAAATTTTCATTCTAAAAATCTGTTACACACACTTATACAAAACTACACAAGGGTGAGCATCCCTTACCTTGTTTTTCCTTCTAAGTTTCTTTATCTTCTTCCTTCTTCTCTCTTTCGGTTTTGCAAACTCTACAAATCTAACATAATCACCCATACATAAATACACATTCAATACTAAAACTACCCTTAGCATTATTTAAGCTTTAAGTGTAGGTTTCTAGCGTTTAGAACTTCATTACCTTCCAAGGTTTCAAATGTTGTTTGGAGTGGCTCAACAAACAAAATTCCAACTCCACCAAGATGCCAAAATCGGCTAGAACAACAAGGAACAACAAGGGTTTAGTTATAAATTTCGTTTTGCCATTTAGGCTAGAAAAAGATGGAGTTTTTGGAGATGTTTTTACCTTAGAAGAACAAGGAGACCAAGGTGCCTCTAATGGTGGTGTTGAAACTTCAAATGGGATATACCCAAAAATCGAAATTGCTCCTTTTTGGATTTTGGAAAGATGGAAGTGTAGCTCTTGGAGAGAGGAACACAATGGTGTAGTTTTTATAATTTTTGGAGAATGTATGAGGGAGTTACAAGGGAGAGAAGTGAGTATATTTGTGAGGTTCTTCAAATCTCCATGAAAATCGCTTGAGGAGGAAGAAAGGAGAAAAGAGAGAATGAGGGGGGGCTTGTCCACGTGAGAGAAAATGAGAATGGGTAGGAGAGAGAAAAAAAATGTGAGAGTAATGTTACTTTATTGCTTTTGTCTCTAGTGAGTAAAAAGAGAAGTGGGTATGTGTGTGTGAGTGGCAAAAATCGGACACACACATAGAGTATGGGGGTTTTAAAAATTCTTTTTACATTATTGGACACATAAGTTTGTGTTATTTATACTTCTACCCCACAACTTCCCGTTTTTTTACAGTTTTCACTAATCTCTCGTTTTATTGATTTTATTGGTCCTAAAGCTTCACTAACATTTATTAATGATTATTTAGCTGACCAAAATTGTTACGAGTCTATTTGACCCGCTTAAAGACACGTTTTCCCGGGTACCTCGAAAAACGCGCTTTAAGGTTCATTAGTGGTTTTAATCCATTTTAAGGATCCGTTTTCTTCGGGATTTGTTCCCTAATAATTATTTATACTTAATTAAGCTTCTAAATTACTTATTAGCCTAATTAATCGCTATTTTTAAATACGGGGTATTTCAATAGAGTGTGATACCCAGTGTAGGGGTCACCTCCCACATCGATCGGGAGAGCGCACGAACCACACCTTATAGGTGTGGGGATACTCTTGCCTTGTGAGAGGCCTTTTGGGGATGGTACCCCGGAAGCAAAACCGTGCGGGCTGCGGCCCAAAGCGGACAATATCTCACAAGTGGGTTGATTACTGGGCTGTTACAGATGGTATCAGAGCCAGGCCCAGGTCGGTGCGCCAGCGGGGACGCTGGGCTCCCAAGGGGGGTGGAGTGTGATACCCAGTGTAGGGGTCACCTCCCACATCGATCGGGAGAGCGCACGAACCACACCTTATAGGTGTGGGGATACTCTTGCCTTGTGAGAGGCCTTTTGGGGATGGTACCCCGGAAGCAAAACCGTGCGGGCTGCGGCCCAAAGCGGACAATATCTCACAAGTGGGTTGATTACTGGGCTGTTACATCATCCATAGATTACCCAAACTTCATACATGAACTTAGGCATATTCTAATACCCAAAATATCACTTTGATTCACCTTTCAACATTGCCCAATTTGTCACTCATTTTTCTTATAAATCTCTTAACACTTCCTAGTTCACCAAAACTCATTTAAAACACTTAGAACTCCTTATACATTTTCCAAATTTTGCCATAGCTTCTCTTGTATATTACCACATCCTAACACTTAGGTTTTTACCTCATTTCACTCAAGAACACCTAAGATCCATTAAGGACTTCCTCACACACATAACTTCACCAAATTTACACTACATCACAATATAGTGCATAAACTTAATTGCTTGGCACTTAGGCCCTTAAATTGCATAAACCTTAAACACAGAATTTCCCACATAAATAATGCCTTTGACCTGCAATTACATACAACAACACATATGCCCTTTAATAGTTTCCTTGAGAGCATTTTACTAGGTCATTCACCTTTGGCTCCTTAGGTATTTTATTAAGCAAATCAAGCTCATTTTCCTAAGGCATTTAAACTACATTGAGATAGTTTGTTTACCTCTTTTTTTTTCCTCACAAACTTCTTTCTTGTTTCCTTGTAAAACCGGTAAGGATGTTTGATTGTTTGTCCACTTCTAAACAATGTACAAATAATAGAATGAGTATTCAAGCATTATGCTTCATCTCATTGTAAACCCTAGGCACATATATTGTCTTAATACATTAAGGTAATTGTTTTACCTTGGAATTGGAAGAGAGCTTGAATAAGTATCAAGAGAGGACTCCACCAAGACCTTGACTGATTGGAATGTAGCTAGAACAAAGCAAGGTAACTACACCATTAATGGTGATTTTCGGTCAACATAAAAACATGGAGGAAACATGGATTTTCTTTGAGTTTCCTTACCTTGAAGCAAAGGAGAACAACAAGGTGTGAAAGAATGAGGTCAAGCTCCATCAATGGTGAATCTCCTTGGCACCGAAATGAGGCTTTTGAAGATTTGAAGAGATAGTAGTGTAGAGCTTGCTCCAACTAGAAGAATGGTGGTCTTGAAATTGAATTTGGAGCATGGAATCATAAGTTACAAGTGGAATAAGATGGAGGATGGTATATGGCTGTAGCAAACTGATGGATAGAGGAGGAAGAAGATGGCAAACCGTGGGAAATGAAAGGAAAGAAGAGAATGAGGTGAGAGAGTTCACTTTGTTAAGATATTTTACATATAAAGCAAATAGTACTTTACTTTACTCACTTTCCTTTCCTTTAATTGATTTATGAATGGTGATGAATCACCCTACAAAAACCGGCCCCCATAATCATAATAAGGGTGTTTTGGTCTTTGTTGACCATTAACATAACTTATAATATCATGTGTTACAAACTAGCTTATTAAAGTTACTATTCATAAAAACAAGGCACATAGAAGTGAAATTTTTTATTTCTCATTGATCTAGACTTCCAAATGTGATGCTATATAGTACACATATTAATTAAAGAGTAATGATGGACATTTAGCCACTCAAAACTCATTTACAAGACAATTTTTCAAAAATGTGCTTTAAGACTCCTTAAAGCACATTTTGTGTTTTAACTTGTTTTCAAGCTTGGTTTTCTTTGGTAGTTGATTTAATATGTTCATTAACATATTTATAAGGTATGGATATGACCATTAGGTCTTATACAAATTTATCCCAAGCTTAGAGCACATTTTTGCTCTTATTGACTTTAAGGTATTTTCTTGTGTTTTGTTTGGTTTAACTGTCTACCAAAGTTTCCTAAGGACTTAATTAGCCTTATTAAATCATAATTGAATATTATTAAGTCTTGGTAGGCTCTTTGGGTCCTAACCAAGTTCACTCCAAGCTTAGAGCATGTTTTTGCTCAAACTGTATCTTAGTGTTTTATTGCATTTTACTATGGTTTAAATTGTTCACTGATGTTTCTAAGGCACTTTTTAGCCTTTACATACCAAAGTTTAATATTTAAACCACATATCAAGGTTTGGGGTATTTCAATCTACCCCTCTTAAAAGAACTTCGTCCTCAAAGTTCACACTTCCCACACATCATTAGATTAGAACACATGAATCACTTGGAAATAAACTTCCATAACCAAACATATTTTATATCACACCCTCGGACTTAATGGTCCGGGTAACACATTCACATCCATACATAACATAACATAACATAACATAACATACTTACATTATAACCTCGGACTCAATGGTCCGGGTATCTTAACAATATTTGCACATACTTAACAACCCTTAGACTCTCTGGTCTTGGGTAACATAACAACATTTAGACACATAGGTCTTGATAACATAACAGCCTTTAGACACATAGGTCTACGTAACACAACAACATTTAGACTCATAGGTCTTGATAACATACACTTTTGGAACTCAAGGTCAAAATCATATTTATTACACATACCACACAACATGTCTTAGCATGTATGGCAACCAAAAATATCTTTTACATACACTGTGATCCCGCAGAACCCGGTCGCGATGGACACCTTCCGTCCCCGTGCCTTTGGGAGATCAAAACAATCACTTAAATTTGAAATTTTTTTTTCCTTGTGAGGTTAAGTTAGAGAACTTTAATTATGTAAAGTATCTATCGACGTTTCATAAATACCAATTGAAAATCCTTTTGAAAACACACACAACTCCAAGTCCAACTTATTCTCTTTGCTTCTTTTCTTAGCGTGGTTATTTGTGACCACTTAAGGGGAGCTTCAAGAATCATTCAACCCTAATGTGATCAGCATCAGTGTCGAACTATCCTTCCACCCCAATTTGTGTTCGGCTTCCCTTGCTCGCATGCAAATCAAGTTCCACCTCCCACTTCATTTTCAAGCATCAAATAAATCACTCATTTCCAATTTTCTATCTTTTAAATCATTCTAGTCATGATCATAACATCTCCAAGGGATAGAACTTCGTCTATCAGTTATTTCCATTCACTTTAATGTTGTTACCTAGGGAATCTTATTCTCACTAGGTTCTATGTCGGTTCCATACCCTTTCATGAATCACTATATAGTATATATATACACATATATTTTATCAAAATACAACACACCGTTTCACATTTATATACTGTCGGGGTTTTGTTCCCCGGGAGTTTCTCTACTCCCCACACTTGTACTATCACACACAACTGTTAACAAATAAACACACTTATCACAAGGTTATTCGCATCTTCTGTGCGCAATTACCACAATTAAACCATGAATGGATGTGTATGTTTACGTAACACACACACCAACCATCAAAACAATTATTTTGTGCTATGCACACCATAAGTCACGTACACTTGTACGGTAATACACACTAAGTGGTTTTGCGCTCTACCCCCCTTAAAAAAGATTACGCCCACGTAATCAATCACTTAATCATTGGTTTAAAACGTTCTGCCGTCGTGAAGTACTTCAACTTCCACGCGGTCTATTATACAATGGATTCTGATTAGAGGATCTGAACCATATTAGCGGTTTAGTTCCTAAACCAAGAATTCTCATTGGAGTTTGCTTTAACTCTTAACTGGTTTCGGTTCTGGCCTGTGAGGCTTCTAGGCATTAATAATTAGCCATTCACTCATGTTTACCATGCACATTCAACACTTGAATTACTGGCTCACTAGTTTCTACTGCGAAACTCTAATAACTGTAGGGCTCAGTTTGCCCCATTCATTATTGTTACTGTATTGTTCACCTCCCATTTATCACCTTTATCTTGGTAACAATGGTTTCTCAACCGATGCGTGGTATGTCTTACCGTTAGCGAATTCGGTGAGTTATAAACTTTCTATCCACTTCCATAACAATTTACTGTGTATATAGCTATGTATTTCACAATGATTGACTTGTTCCCTTCCGACTTAGTGTCGGTTGAGATTGAGATGCTACATAATGTGCAGCGCTCTCTTGGTTATTTCCAACATTTGGGGTATATTCCATACCGATATTTGGTATCCCGTGTTATTACAGTCACCTACTGTTAATCATGCCTCCACATTTGGTTCTGTACAAGTACTCTTCCATTGGTACGTCCTTGCATTTCCTATCCATCAGTCACTATGGCGTTATAAGCCGCTTTCTGTTTCCACCATAATTAACATTTCCCGAATCCCAGCTATCGCACTCGATCATTACTGCTCAAATGCAATACCAAAACACTCAGTCATACAGAGTGCAGAGGCGTAAACTCTTGGCAGCAAATCTCTCATGCGGTTCGCAACGGAATTCACACTGTGTTTCATGGAGATTCTGCTCTCGTACTACTGGCTACTGGCTTACCGCCTAGTTGTTTGGTACTACTTACTGTTGTTTCTCTATTGGGTTTAACTCGTAACTGCGCTTAGTTGCTATATTACCGTTTAACAATACTTATACAACGGTCGCTTACTGCGCACCGTGCTCCTTGTATAACATAACACTAACTTACATGGTATTTACTGTCACATTAACTTCCACACATATACTTACATTATTCACATTATGGTTTGTCATTCATTTGGATGACTACCGATTGCTCTTTGAGCATTGATCATTCGAGTCACAAGCCGGCATTATTCAGCTCGGTGTTTCACTTTATACACACATACTACTAAACTAATTGCTCTCTTTCAATAATAATATCGTCCATCCTTAACATATTTCTTGGACTTGGTTCACATAACTACCGCTCCTGCGGTCTCACGATATCGAGAGGTATCCCCACTCTTAATGCAGTGGTTTGTTCTCCGCTCTATTCACTTATACAACATAAACTTCTGCAATCAATCTAATTTATATAACATATCTTGCTTATGGCTTATAAGCCTTATTTGCCTTGAGCTGCGCTCATTGTAGGCTGTCCACACACATGTACTTCTCTATACAACATTACATGGTTAGAGGTTGTATTGGGCTCCATGATAAGGTCGTTGCATCACGTTTCCTTTCACGGGATGCCCCTTAGGATTGCCAGTCCGTCTCCTGACAACTTATGTCTAAACTGGGTGTTAGTTTCAACCCTTGTGTTTCTGTCATGTCATTTCGTGCCATTATTGTTGATGTAAACACCCTTCAAGGATTGCTCCTGGGTGTTGCTAAGTTATTCCATCACATCTGGCTTGCACTTATTGGTATATTCGATTAGCCACACCGTTTGCATTCTTAACTGGCTTATTATCTTCTTCTATGAAGATCAACACTTCCTGGTAGTGTAGGTACTCATTATGGGAGTTTCATCCCGTTCATTGTACACTAATGTGTCCACATTAGGTATCTGCTTGCCATGCACAGGCTGGGTCACCATTCCAGCTATCATGTTTATCCCTGAGGATCCTTAAGACATATACGATGTCTTTACATTACAGTTAGTGCACTTCGCACCTCCTGACTCTTAAACATTTCGTTGAAAGGAATTCACTAATTCCTTTAGTCTCGTTAACTTAACTGAGTTCCTTAACTTCAACCATTCCTTGTAATCCTTAACTCTTGTTTGACTTATACTGCTGACCGTAGTGCGGAGTCGACTACTTCCCGTGTTTCGGACTCTACTCGTATACATATGTGGGGTACCCTACTGATACATTACTACTTACCCAACTAACCCATATATAGGTCTGTCAGGCCCACAAGCTCCTCATGGAGTGTGGTCGTCCCACATTACAGTTGGTACACTCGTAGTGTCTGCCACACGCCTAGGTGAAGTATTCTGTTGTCAACTCCCTTGTATTGTCTTGTGACAATATTCATTCCGTGTTTCCCGAACTTAATCGAGGGAAAGTTTATCCACTGTTGTATCTTTATCAACTGCCCTTAGTTTTACTGGTTTGGTTTAGAAGAAGGTTAGAAAGAAGTGTTGGTTTGAAAGAAAATTTGGTTTTGAAAAGAAAAGAGTTTGTATAAATCTGGGTTGAAAGAAAAATTCTCATGGTTTACAATGCCTTCTTGCCTTAACCAAATCCAGCTTCTTGTTGACTGGTGTACTTCCAATTACGAAGGTTAGGCTGTTAAGCCCTTCCATGGTTATAATGATCTCATTTAACTTTGTGGTACTTTACCGAGTACTTGTAGTTGTTAAAACTTCCCCGAATAGCCCTATTATAGCGGCACTTGCCATGGCAAGTGCGCCATGCTAACTGGCTATCAGTTCAACACACACACCGGTTGCGGTATCATTTTTACCCATACTGTCATCAGTGGCCTTGTTGGCCCTCACTGATCTTACTGTCTTGATAATAACTCCTCCAGGTGACTTCTCACTGTCTTCACATGATAATCATTAACTAGGGTGTTCCCCATTCTTGGAGTCCCCTTTTACTTAGTATTATACCTCCTTCGTAGCCCATTCCACGTATTTGTCGTGGTTACTGAGACTTGTCTCTTGTTTGGGCACTACATTGTAGTTCCTTTGTCGGTTGGCATACCGTTGGCGTATCGTTTAACAACTGTGGTTCCGTAGACACTCGTCTCGGGTTTCATTAATCCATTTCTTGCCTGTTGCACGGTCGGTGTGTTGCAAGCTGGTTATTCTTGACTGCTCGACATGTCGACCCAGGTTGCCGGAAATTCTATTCTCTTATACACAAAATTCTTCATTCTTCGCTATGAAATGTGGTTAACATTGTTTAGATGGGAACCGTCTCCGGGATTCCCAGTTTTCGGGATCTACAGTATGACAGGTTCTCCATACCTTTAGACGTACTTAATAACAGCCAGATCGGGTATTCCCGAGTATGAGAGGACTTTCATCTCTCTGGCGTTGTTTCCCAAGTTATAAAACAGGGATTGTGGAGGGTGGGTTGGATATTATAGGTTTCCAGTACACACTAGTAATACCTAACTAGCGTATCTTTCACGCTATCACTCAACCCTTAACCCGAGGTACTAAAATCCTAACTCGGTACTTCCTAAGCTCAGTAATTCAGTCATCAGAGCGATACTTCACTCTGATACCACTTTTTGTAACACCCCATCCAACATTAACATACTTACAATTAAACTGCAGCGGAAAAACAACTTCATCACATCACTTAACTCGTTGGTGTTACACGCCGTTAACCACCCACGTGGCTAACAAGGCTATTACATATACACTGTACCGGTCTGATGGACTAGATTCCCGAGCGACTACACATTACTGTCCCTTCCATTAACAATAGAAACAACATACACCTTCCAACTGTACCGAGTATTCACAAACTAATGCCGATAACAATTTCGGTCTTACTACACCTACAGTACATATACAATTTAAATGATTACCCATGTACAACGACTACCCCGTCCTACTCTCGAGCAGCTTCCAGCTCTCTGTACCTGAAATAGGAAAAGAAGAGAAAGGGTGGCCCCCAAGGGGCTCAGCACCTTTGCTGGTATGGTAATCCCGCAGCCCACATGCTACCGGGCCACACACAACTAATTGTCGTCTTAGCATGCGGTTGATTATATTTAAATCATGCATGTAACTTAAAACACAAAACACGAATCATTCCGCCTCAATGGGCTCAACAAACAGATAATATATCCAAACTTGATAGGTCACTCATGGTATTCATTACCCCTTGAGTGTTTCTCCTCTAGTAGAGCTACTTCCTTAATAGACGACACTTACCCATTAATCGGGTTATCCTTAAACGCCTCTTATCACAAACTGGGATTCATATCCATGATCCACATACTCCACATTTTACAACATATAACGTACATCACATAACAACACATAACAACACTTTTCACGTTTCAACGTGCACATAACAACATCGCAATAGAGATTGCATTACATCAACAACACATAACATAATGGGAGCGGTTCTCTTAGGAACCGACCCAAACATTGTTAATTCACTGGTGAGCCTAGAGGATGATGTCACCCTCATGGTAAGCGCGTTATACAACACTCATTACCGTCCTAATAGTCGAACGAGTAACTTAAGTTAAGATGGTTCGGGTTTGGTGACCCGAACACACCACACAAACACATGTTCCCCCTAAACCGATCATAAGTCAGAATAGCTAAGCTTTGGAGTAAGCTAATGGCAGATCATAACCCGTGAGGGAAACAACCATAACAGAGAGAAGGGTAAGGCTAAGAAGGATACCCACTACCAAACAACGCGCGACCGGCCAAACCGGATTCCTCACCACTGTTAGTACATACTTACTTTTAGATATTAGTTAGAACCCCACTATGGAGTCTATCACATCTACACACCATACAGTATTACAACTGGGTTACACATACAAGGGAGATCCCTACATTCACATACACATATCACACAATTAACACACGCATAGCCGTGGTTAGAACATCCCATGGTTCGGGTCGTTTAATCCGAATACCGAACTCTCATGTGATCCTAGACTCAGTTAACTAAGGTTAACACTTCCGAGGTTTAATGGTATCGGAGTTGAACACGCCACATAAATGAATTACTGTAAACTCATTACATGTTTTATCTTACAACGTGGCAAACATACAGAAAAACACATTGGCATACAAGCCGGTGTAATCCGGTAGGACACAGGTTGCAAGAAAACCATACCTGTCACCGGAGTCCATTTTATCATGTCCACTTATGTTCCTCGAGCAATTCTCGAACAACTGATAACATTTCATTTACTTTTATTAACATCGGGGTAACATGGTTGTTTAAAGTCTAATGCTCATAACTTATCCCCGTTAACTTAGTTAAATAAGTTCACATTTTAACTTGTTTTACTTTTACATTTTAATACAACTTTTCCCCCACTATATTGTCATTATAACTCACTTAACATGTCCTCAACAATCTTATAACATCATTACTTTATAATCCCCATCATCCTATAACCTTAAACAATGTTTTTGGTCCGACCGACCTTACCGACCGACCTTACACAAGGTCGGTCCATTCCAGAACACATTACCGTCAAAAATTCTACTCCGACCGACCTTGCAAGTTCGGTCCACAAGGTCGGTCCATTCCAGAAACAATTCTCGTACAAAAAAATACAAGCCCGACCGACCTTGCAAGTCCGGTCCCCAAGGTCGGTCCGTTCCAGAGACTCTTCCCGGTAGTGTAAACTGAGCTCGACCGACCTTGCAGGTTCGGTCCCTAAGGTCGGTCGGCTCCAGAACTTTGTTTCTAAAATCCCATTTGACTCCAAACTTCACCTCATAGTGCCCTAGTATGTTCTAACCACATTTGGCACTTCAAACATATCTTTAGCCATGTACTAAACTCCGTAAATCACACACCGAAACCATCTTACCATTTTTATACCTTAAACAACATTTTTAGAGTGGTCCGGGACTTGGTCCTTACCTTAAGTCCAGGACCAATACTTACAGAGACTCTCGGCTGTTTTTAATAGGGTGGTCCGGGACCTTGTACTCACCCCAAGTCCCGGACCAAGACAGTCTTCCAACTCTCGGCCTGTTTTTCATGTATGGTCCGGGACATCTTCCAATACCTAAGTCCCGGACCTCTGTAACAGAATCCCAAATTTGACAATTTCAAGTCTTGTTTCATCTATTCTCTTCATCCATAGATTACCCAAACTTCATACATGAACTTAGGCATATTCTAATACCCAAAATATCACTTTGATTCACCTTTCAACATTTCCCAATTTGTCACTCATTTTCCTTATAAATCTCTTAACACTTCCTAGTTCACCAAAACTCATTTAAAACACTTAGAACTCCTTATACATTTTCCAAATTTTGCCATAGCTTCTCTTGTATATTCCCACATCCTAACACTTAGGTTTTTACCTCATTTCACTCAAGAACACCTAAGATCCATTAAGGACTTCCTCACACACATAACTTCACCAAATTTACACTACATCACAATATAGTGCATAAACTTAATTGCTTGGCACTTAGGCCCTTAAATTGCATAAACCTTAAACACTGAATTTCCCACATAAATAATGCCTTTTACCTTCAATTAAATACAACAACACATATGCCCTTTAATAGTTTCCTTGAGAGCATTTTACTAGGTCATTCACCTTTGGCTCCTTAGGTATTTTATTAAGCAAATCAAGCTCATTTTCCTAAGGCATTTAAACTACATTGAGATAGTTTGTTTACCTCTTTTTTTTTCCTCACAAACTTCTTTCTTGTTTCCTTGTAAAACCGGTAAGGATGTTTGATTGTTTGTCCACTTCTAAACAATTTACAAATAATAGAATGAGTATTCAAGCATTATGCTTCATCTCATTGTAAACCCTAGGCACATATATTGTCTTAATACATTAAGGTAATTGTTTTACCTTGGAATTGGAAGAGAGCTTGAATAAGTATCAAGAGAGGACTCCACCAAGCCCTTGACTGATTGGAATGTAGCTAGAACAAAGCAAGGTAACTACACCATTAATGGTGATTTTCGGTCAACATAAAAACATGGAGGAAACATGGATTTTCTTTGAGTTTCCTTACCTTGAAGCAAAGGAGAACAACAAGGTGTGAAAAGATGAGGTAAGCTCCATCAATGGTGAATCTCCTTGGCACCGAAATGAGGCTTTTGAAGATTTGAAAAGATAGAAGTGTAGAGCTTGCTCCAACTAGAAGAATGGTGGTCTTGAAATTGAATTTGGAGCATGGAATCATAAGTTACAAGTGGAATAAGATGGAGGATGGTATATGGCTGTAGCAAACCGATGGAGAGAGGAGGAAGAAGATGGAAATCCGTGGGAAACGAAAGGAAAGAAGAGAATGAGGTGAGAGAGTTCACTTTGTTAAGATATTTTACATATAAAGCAAATAGTACTTTACTTTACTCACTTTCCTTTCCTTTAATTGATTTATGAATGGTGATGACTCACCCTACAAAAACTGGCCCCCATAATCATAATAAGGGTGTTTTGGTCTTTGTTGACCATTAACATAACTTATAATATCATGTGTTACAAACTAGCTTATTAAAGTTACTATTCATAAAAACAAGGCACATAGAAGTGAAAATTTTGATTTCTCATTGATCTAGACTTCCAAATGTGATGCTATATAGTACACATGTTAATTAAAGAGTAATGATGGACATTTAGCCACTCAAAACTCATTTACAAGACAATTTTTCAAAAATGTGCTTTAAGACTCCTTAAAGCACATTTTGTGTTTTAAATTGTTTTCATGCTTGGTTTTCTTTGGTATTTGATTTAATATGTTCATTAACATATTTATAAGGTATAGATATGACCATTAGGTTTTATACAAATTTATCCCAAGCTTATAGCACATTTTTGCTCTTATTGACTTTAAGGTATTTTCTTGTGTTTTGTTTGGTTTAACTGTCTACCAAAGTTTCCTAAGGACTTAATCAGCCTTATTAAATCATAATTGAATATTATTAAGTCTTGGTAGGCTCTTTGGGTCCTAACCAAGTTCACTCCAAGCTTAGAGCATGTTTTTGCTCAAACTGTATCTTAGTGTTTTATTGCATTTTACTATGGTTTAAATTGTTCACTGATGTTTCTAAGGCACTTTTTAGCCTTTACATACCAAAGTTTAATATTTAAACCACATATCAAGGTTTGGGGTATTTCACTAAATGTCCATCATTACTCTTTAATTAACATGTGTACTACTTAGTATCACATTAGGAAGTCTAAATCAATGGGAAATCAAAATTTCACAAATATGTGCACTAATTTGTGAATAGTGCCAAATAGTGCCCAAATTCGTTTAAGTCAACATAAGTCAATTAGTTGGTCAACAAAGACCATGCTAGCCTTATCTAATGAGGGGGCCGGTTTCTAAGGGATGAGTTAAATACTTCATCAAATAAGAAAAGAAAAAGGAAGAAAAGTAAAAGAAAGACTATTACCTTTTATAACAAATATCTTCATTTAAGCCCACCCTTTTCTTCTCTTTCTTCATTTCTCCTTCTTCCATCGGTTTTCCTTCCTCTGCCCTGCTCCAAAACCGAGAGAGCTCCATCCATGGTGCCTCCACCTTCAATTGCTCACCAAATGTTCATCTTTGCTCCAAATTGAAAAGTAAGCATAGATTTCTCTTAGTTAGATCAAAGCCTTCATTCCTATCCTTTCAAATCCTCCAAATCTCAAGTTTGGTGCCATGAGAAAACTCCATTGATGGAGGAAAATCAAGTTTGAAGAGCCCATTTGGTTCTCCATTCATTCAAGGTAATGAAAATGTAAGAAAAACCATGTTTCCACCACTTCTTCTACATGGCCGAAAATTTACTACTCATGGGGCTTTGTTTTTATGCCTTGTTCTAGCTTTTTTTATTCACCAAGGACTAGTGGAGGTCCTCTTTCATTCAATGCCCAAGTCTACTTTGAGACTTCAAAGGTAATCATCCACTTTTATGTCTTAAAACACATTTTTAACCTAGGTTTTCATTCCTCAAGGTTAGTGTATTGTTTAGCACTCATGAGAGTCATTGTATATTGATTATAACATTGACAAAGGAAATTAAATGGGTGGCCGAGATTCATACAAGAAAAAGGTCTAAGGAGGAAGTTATATAAGAAGCTTGAGAGAACAAGGTAAATTGCTTACCTAATGGTGGTTTAAGTTTTAAGGGAGGAGTTTTAGATGAGTACTAATGTGGCTTAGAGCTTACATTATGTAATGGGTTATATAACCTAGGAAAAAGAATTTAAACAAGCTTATGAACTTGTGACTAAGGAGCCAATGGGAATGAGTTAGTAATATAAGTTTAAGAGGGATTTTAAGAGCATTATAACTACTATGAGATTGATGGGTGTATTTGCAGGTTGAAAGCTTATATATGTGGGAAATTCAGTGTTTAAGTTTAAGTCATTTAAGGGCCTAAGAGCCATATCATTTAAGAGCCTAGGTGCTATGCAATTTAAGATTATTGCACTATATTGAGTTGTTGTGAATAAGTTGATTTGGGTGAGAAAATAAGATGAGAAAGGACTTGATGTGTGTGAGTTGGTTGAATGAGGAAAACAATGCATTTGGGCATGATAAAATACTAGAGAAGCTATGGCGAAATTTTAATAGAAAACAAAGCGTTTATGTGGAGGTGGTGAGTTAATATGCCCTAGGATTCACTAGGGATCATTCTGAGGAATTTGAGTGGAAATGAGTTAACTAAGGAGTTCTGAAGGTTTAGAATGACCTAGAATTGTCTATGAGGAAATTAGAGTTTAGATGGGTGTATTGAACACACCAAAGTCATGGTATGAGGAATGGTAAGACTTGTGCAAAATTTGGAGGAGAAGGTGTATAATGCTTTAAGATAATTTAGGTATGAACTAGGGAATATAACAATTAGAGTTTTGAGAAGCTTGTGTAAGTGTGATGATGCTAGTAGTGGACTAATGAGGTTTAGTTTAGATGGTAATGAGTGGACTTAGGTGATGGAAGAGAAAGGTGTGGGAGAATGTTGTCAAATGTCAAGGAAAACGACTAGGAATGTAAAAGAGCGTATGATCATGAGAATGGTGAGTAAGTTGAGTAAAAGGAGATGGAAATGTCCAAGGAGAGTGTAGGGTAGTTAAGGTAAAGAAGAACAAGGTTAAGGTGCTAAGAAGATGGGGAGAAATGCATAGGTAAGTTCATGAGTTTAGGTTGATGAGTAGCAAAAGGAAAAGAAAGGAATTGTGCATGGACATGCAAGATAACCTTGGAAGGTTTAGCAAGCAAAGAGGGGATGCAATAATGCTTAGGGAGAGGTTATATGGATTTGGAAGGAAACACTTTGGATAGTTAGAGTTTTAGACAAAAATTACATGTTAAAAAAATAAGGAAATAAGTAACAAGTGTTAGAAATTCTTGTAAGGATTGAGAAAATGGTTAAGGAGGTTTTAAAGGATGTTCTAAGGTGAGTTTAAGTGCCTATATGGTATTAAGACATAATGGGACACTTGTGGAAGAGTTGGGCATTTTTGTAAGAAAGGAGATAAGTGTTTAAGGGTATAGAAGGTGAGTATTCTGGCCTGTCCGAACTTCCGTCCGAATTTGGAAGCTCGGACATGCCCTGTTGCGATTAAAATTTCTGAGTCTCGACCAGAGTCCGAACTACAGTCCGGACTTAGATGTTCGGACACTTGAAATTTTTCCTTTGATTTTTCCTCGACCTATGTCCGAACTTAGGGAAGCTCGGACACATGTTCGGACACACGTCTGGTTGCACCCTTTTGAGTCTCGACTTGCGTCCGAACTTGGGAAGCTCGGACACAAGTTCGGACGCGGTGCTGTTTTGACCAAAAACTTTGTTTAAGGTTAGGAAATGATATCTAATGGTGGAGATTGATATGTAATGATGATATAAGGTTGTTTAAGACATGTTTGGTGGGTAAAAATGATAATTAAGTGGGTGAATAAGTATAAGGTGTGAGGTGAAGTGATTCACTTAAGATTAAGTTTATAAGAACTTAAGTGGTGTTAGATGGGGATCATTAGTGACTAAGTGAGTTAAGTAAGTTAGCTTTATTGAAAAAGTAATTAACAACCTAAAATTGAATGAATGTTTTAGGGTTTGAGAATTTGGACTCCAGAGGAGAGTAAGCAACCGGACAACCAACAGTGAACGGTACAGTTCTTCTTGTGACCTGCTTGCTAACGAGGTGTCCCTCGGCTTGTGTGCTATTTGTTTTTGTGTGCTCACTAAACAAGATAAAGCATGCAACCGGAACATTATGTTTATTGTATTGTTGTGTGATGGTTGAAAACTAACACAACTTACCGTGAGAACCTACTAACTAACGTTTAGTAAGGAATTGGGTGAGACTAAGGAAAACTCCCTAATTAGTTTGTTAGTAACCGAAAGAGGTTTAACCAACAAACATTGTCTTAAGACTTCTACTAACTGGTACTGGGGGGAGTGAGGAACCCGGGACTGACTCCGGTCATGCATGCTAAGGAAAGGGGTCGGTATCTATAGTAGATCCGACTTCCGCTTAAGGACTTGTCTTCGGACTTGTAGCCTAGGGTCGGTTGACCGGCTCAGCTACATTGGACATCCAGTCCAAGGTAGGTGGCTTTAAGATGGCGTGGGGGGATCTAGCCTACATCCCCAACAATTTAAGAATGTTGTTTATTGTCGGTAAGTGTCCTGCTGCTGGCTAGGGTTAACCAATCCCTACAAAAATAAACAACGAACTAAGGGTTAACCAGTTTCCAATGAGAGAACGGTTGGCATATATAAGGTAAGGTTGAGATAAGTTGCAACCATTCCTATTTAAAGGATGGTTTGTATTATAAGACTGAGATCAGCTACTTCCATTCCTTTTTAAAGGATGGTTGTTTTCTAAGACTAAGATTGAGGTAAGATAAGGATGGACTAAGATTATGAGGAAGCGTAACTTAAGGAGTGAAATAATTGACTCACTAATTAAGGGAATGCATTTAAGACGTTCATTGTGGTTGAACTTTGATTGTTCATAATTGGTTTGTTGTTTATTGCACTTTCTATTATGTTGTGCATCTAATCAACCTCCATGCTATCGACAATTAGTCGTCGTAGCCACGTTAGCTTGGGGTCCATGAGAGGATCGTACCAGCATTGGTGCTGACCCCCTTTGGGGGCTGTTTTTACTACACAGGTGAACGTCAGGAGGCGGCTGTCACGAGAGTAAGATGGGGTACAAGCGTTACGGGTTAAGTGGGGCCTACGAGTTGTGCATGTACACTCGTATGGCAATTTGAGTTAGTAAGATGTATAGGTTGTGAGGGATTGTAAGAAGGATATGTATTGGTTAAGATTTGTATGTACTAATGTTCGGTATATTCTGTCAGTCAGACCGTGGCAAGGTCCTAGAGTGTAATGAATTCCGCTGTGACATGTATGTATATATGTTGTTAAGTTGCGAGACCACATTTGGATTGGGATGGGGTGTTACAGGGATACTAGACCAGAAGCCACAAACAGGAAGATTGGGACGAGATGTAGGAGAAGGCGGCATTGATAATTCGTTTGTGTCTTGCAGATCAAGTGGTTTACCAGGTAATTGATCTTAAAACTTCTAAGGAGATCTGGGATAAACTGGAGAAAACATATTTGTCGAAGTCGTTGTCCAGCAAGTTATATCTGAAACAAAGGTTATACGGGTTGAAGATGTCTGAAGGTTCAGATGTGGTACAACACGTTAATACTTTTAATCAGATTATTGGGGATTTAGGGCGTGTCGATGTAAAAGTGGATGATGAAGACCAAGCCATGATCTTGTTGTGTTCGCTACCCCCTGCATACGAGACTTTGATTACAACCCTCACCGCAGGGAAGGACTCAATAAAACTGGAACGGTAACTGCAGCGCTCGTTGCCCAAAACGATCGTAGGCAACATACCAGTGGAGATAAGTCTCAAGGTGATGGGTTGTACGTTATTAACAACTAGGAAAGGGGTAGACAGAAGGACAGAAAATTTGATGGCACAGCAAGGGGCAAATCTAAGTCCAGAAGCAGGAAACATGTAACCTGCTACGGATGTGGTCAGAAAGGTCACTATAAGAGAGATTGTCCAAATAAGAAACAGAACAGTGGGAGTTTAGAAAGCTCTTCGAAATCTGCAAATGTTGTCCAGGAGGCTGCTTCAGATAGTGGAGATTCAGGCATGCTTTCAGTAACCACAAGTAGCACTCCAGACTCCTGGATTCTGGACACAGGGTGTACGTTTCATATGACTCCTAACAAGGAGTGGTTTAATACCTATGAGGCGAGAAATCAAGGATCTGTTCGGTTAGGAGACGACAGCCCGTGTGGTGTTGTTGGTATTGGGCAGATCAAGATTCGTATGCATGATGGCATCATCAGGACGCTGACTGATGTAAGACATGTTCCGAATCTGAAGAAGAATTTGATTTCTGTTGGTACTCTGCATAGAAATGGGTTTAATTACAAGTCTGATGATGAGTACTTGAGGATAACCAGAGGTTCTATGACAGTGATGAAGGGAAAACTTACCAGAGGTAACATCTACCAACTGGTGGGGAGCACTATAGCAGGTGAAGTAGCTGCTGTCATATTTGAAAGTGATAACACTGCTCTGTGGCATATGCGTATGGGGCATATTGGTGAGCAAGGTTTGACTGAGTTGCACAAGCGTGGCCTTCTGGATGGTTTGAAGGATTGTAAGATGGGATTCTGTAAGTTCTGTGTGATGGGAAAGCAGTCAAAAGTATCCTTCAAAACTGGCCAACACACGACAAAGGGTCTTCTCGACTATGTGCATTCTGATGTATGGAGACCAACTCGGGAGCTGTCTTTAGGAGGTTCCAGGTACTTTGTTATATTCATTGATGACTATTCCAAGAAAGTCTGGGTCTATTTCATGAAGCACAAATCTGAGGTCTTTGACAAGTTTAAGATTTGGAAAGCTGAAGTAGAAAATCAGACAGGAAGGAAGGTAAAGTATCTGAGATCTGATAATGGAACAGAGTATACTGATTCGAGGTTCCAGAAATTTTGTGAGGAGCATGGTATTCAAAGGCATTTCACGGTGAGAAAAACACCTCAGCTGAATGGAGTTAGTGAGAGAATGAATCGCACAATTACTGAGAAGGCAAGGTGTCTAAGGCTGAATGCAGGGCTCCCAAAGCAGTTATGGGTAGAAGCAGTAAACATGGAAGTCTATCTCATTAATAGATCACCAAGGAGCTCCCTTGAGAAGAAGGTCACTGAAGAGGTATGGAATGGAGTAGATATTGATTTATCTAATTTGAAGATATTTGGCTGTCCTACTTATGTTCTGATTCCTAGTGACGAACGATCCAAGTTGGACTCCAAGTCCAAGAGGTGCATCTTTCTGGGGTTTGAGAAAGGTGTGAAAGGTTTCAAGTTATGGGATCCTGTGGCTAAGAAGAAGGTCCTCAGTCGAGATGTTGTTTTTGATGAGCAGTATATGCTGCAACAGACAAAGTTAGATCAGGAACCGACTACTACACTTGAGACTAATGTTGGTCCCATAACAGATCTGGGGAACAGTTTTAGTGAGACTACCACTAGTTCAGAAGCTACAGCAGATAAGCAGACAGATCAGAATCATCAGCAGGTGGAGTCCCTAGTTTCTGGCAGACAGAAACGTGTCATTAAGCCACCTCACAGATTCGGCTATGAAGAGTGGTCAACTATGCTCTTGTAGTTTGGTTCAGATGATCCATTAGTTTTCGAGAGGCTATATCTAGCCAAGAGAAGAAGAATGGTTGGGTGCCATGGTGGAGGAGTCTGGAGTCTAAGAAGAATCAGACTCATGGGATCTTGTTCCTCTCCCAAAAGGCAAGAAGCCAGTTGGATGCAAGTGGATTTTAAGAAGAAACCCGGGGCATCAGAAAAGAAGGGGTGAGATATAAGGCTAGACTAGTAGCTAAGGGCTACTCTCAGCAGAAAGGAGTTGATTATTATGAGATCTTCTCTCCTGTTGTAGGCACACCTCTTCAGAGTTGTGTGTAGCTTTGGTGGCTAGCTGGGATATGCATCTCGAGCCGATGGATGTGAAAACAGCGTTTCTTCATGGATATTTGGAGGAAGAAATCTATATGCAGTAGCCTGAAGGGTTCATTGCCTGGAGAGGAGCATCTGTGTGCAGGCTGAAGAATCCTTATATGGCTTGAAGCAAGCTCCAAGGCAGTGGTATAAACGTTTTTGATCTTACTAGCTGCAGATTGGCTACACGCGATGTGAGTATGACTGCTGTATTTATGTTAAGCATACTGAAGATGGCACTCCCATGTTTCTACTATTGTATTCGATGATATGCTTATTGCTGGGAGGAATATGAAAGTTGTTGACAAGTTGAAGATTCTTCTGGGAAGAGAGTTTGATATGAAGGATCTAGGTGCTGCTAAAAGATCGTTGGGATGGAGATTCGCAGGACAGGAACTCCAAGAGATTTGTTGTCACAGAGGAGTTACATAGAGAAGGTGATTGACAGGTTTGACATGACAACGCCAAATTTGTGAGTACACCTCTGGCGAATCACTTTAGACTTTCATTATCTCAGTGCCCAAACACTGAGGAGGGTTGCAGATATGGCTCGAGTTCCCTATGCGAGTGCAGTTGGATGCTTGATGTATGCTATGGTTTGCACGCGACCTGACTTGGCCCAAGCCGTTAGTCAGTGAGCAAGTACATGTCCAACCCGGGAGAGATCACTGGGCTGCAGTGAAATGGATTCTCCGGTATTTGAAGGGTACAACTGACTATGGACTTGTGTTTGGAGTCTAGGAGGTAGTTCAGCAGTTGTGGGGTATGTGGATTCAGACTATGCTGGTGATCTGGATAACAGGAGGTCTACTACAGGGTTTGTATTACTCTTTTAGGAGGCCCCATATGTTGGAGATCTGTGCTACAGTCTGTTGTTGCGTTGTCTACCACTGAAGCTGAATACATGGCATTAGGAGAGCAGCTAAGGAAGCACTATGGGTTCGACGACTTGTGACTGAGTTGGGTGTTGAGCAAGGTGGAGTTCAGTTGCTTTGTGACAGTCAAAGTGCTATACACCTGGCTAAGAACCAAGTTACCATGCTAGGACGAAGCACATTGATGTCAGGTTTCACAAGATTAGGGCTGGTTGCTTCAGGTGAGATCTTGTTAGATAAGGTTCATACTTCAAAGAATGCAGCTGATATGTTGACAAAGCCAGTCACCACAGAGAAGTTCAGACATTGTTTGAACTTAGCTCATGTGATAACCCAGTGTAGGGGTCACCTCCCACATCGACCGGGATAGCGCACGAGCCACACCTTATAGGTGTGGGGATACTCTCCCCTTGTGAGACGCGTTTTGAGTGGTGTGAGTACATCACCCCAGAAACAAATCCTGCGGGCTGTGCCCAAAGCGGACAAATATCTCACATTGGGTTAAGACTGGTGTTACATATGGTATTAGAGCCAGGCCCAGGTCGGTGTGTCAGCGGGGACGCTGGGCTCCCAAGGGGGTAGAGTGTGATACCCAGTGTAGGGTCACCTCCCACATCGACAGGGAGAGCGCACGAACCACACTTATAGGTGTGGGGATACCTCCCCTTGTGAGACGCGTTTTGAGTGGTGTGAGTACATCACCCTCAGAAACAAATCCGTGCGGGCTGTGGCCCAAAGCGGACAATATCTCACATGTGGGTTAAGACTGGGCTGTTACAGCTCAAGTCCTCAAGTGCTAAGAAATCAAAATCCCCCTCCCCAGCTAGTAGTGTATTCTTGTTTTTGTAAAGCTAGCAGAGATTTTTCGTCAAGGTGGAGATTATTGTAATTGACTTAAAATCTATTGTGGGCTGGCTTACAATTATAGGGGGCCCATCATTCGGGGGGTTTTTTCTTTTTGAGATGAGACTGTCTATATATTAGATGGTGGGTGTCTTAGGGTTGTATTGAGAGGCTCTCGCACTTACGAATACGAAACCCTAAAAAAAACTAGTTTCCTCACATCACTCTTCTTCTCCTTCGTTCTTCCTCTTTGTTTCTGCTCGATTCTACAACACGTATTCTTTTATATATTATATCTTGTAATTATTTTTCCTCAACACAATTATTTCATTGCAGTGATTAGTTTTTAGTCATACTAGTTTGTGAATAATCACATTAATTAATTAAATGTAATGGTTATTTTTAAATTTTGATAGCATTTTTAAATAATTTTAGGAAATGTAGTTCAATATTTAGTGATGTCTACCTCCTTATCTTGCTTGTATGTAGTGTTTCATTATTTTTGGTATCAGTTTTTAGTTTGTGCAATCTAGACAACAAAAAATACAAGGAAAGAATATTGCCTCTAGAAAAATGTACATGTTGAGCTGAGCCCCTTACCCAGCCTGGTTGATTACAAACGGTTGTAGGTTTATAGACGTGCATTTTTTTAGCATAAAGGCGGACAATTCTATTTTTAATGCCTTCATTAGTCGAAAGATGGGGACCATAAACCTTTATTTTCATATTGTCTATAACAATTACTCTAGAAGATTGAAGTACATTATTTGCTTGGTCAAAGAATAAAGGGTAATTTTATTGAACCTATGAATTAGTCAGGAGCTCATTTATGATTTGAGTTAATGGGATTAAACTCAGAAGAGAGAGTGACATCAAGGGTTATAAGATATCCTTGTTCTAGTTTCACAAGAAATTTGAGGTTGTAGTACATGATTATGATAGGGTTTTCACTAAACCTACTCGGGTGCATAAACAATACACAAAACAAATTTCGATGTACTAAATGATGTCCTAACAATACTTATTGTTTGTAGGAATTGACTGAACATCTTCATCATTGTTTAGCTACACCGATGCAAACATTAACAGGTCTCTGCTGCATAGCATCTGATATGTCATCCTCATAACAGAGTATCCATAGTCTAATTGACGCATAGCCTCAGTGATAGAACTCCTCAACCTTTAGATGGTGAAATCATCGGGGACACGTATACAAAAGGTATTTGTGTGCTGATTGACACTAAAGTTAAGGTTGTCAATTTCAAGTTTTAGATCGGGTTAGCCTCAACCTAAACCCGACCTGCTCAAGTATATGATCAACCTGATACCAACCCAAACCCGAAGTGGGTCCGAATGTGTCAACCTGGAACCAACATGGGTCACATATCTTCAACCCGAACCCAACTTGTTTGTCACAAACCCAAAACTAACACGTGACCTAAACCTCAAATCAAACTAAAATCAACCTAGAAATTAAAATTTTTGTAGTTCATACAAATTCAACGTGGTTTTCCCTGGTCTAACCAAAAAAAGGAAACAACAAGAAAAAGCACTTCTTCCCTTATCTCACAACAAAAAAAATGAAATCTCATGAATTTGATCAACCCCGTTTACAAGTTACAGATGTATGAAACTCTAGGCTATCTATCTTCATATGATATTGTGAATCTAAATTCAGCGAAGAGTGGCTCTGTTCTTTTTTGATTTGTTGGATTGTGTTCCCCTCATCCAATGAGCCAATCTATAGATCGTGAAAGACTTGGAATTTTTTGAACTAAGGAAGTAATCTATGAATGTGAAAGATTATCATAAAAAGTTTCTCGAGTTGGCAAGATTTGCACCGTATATGGTTCCGATGAAGCATTGAAGGTAGAACGTTTTGTTGGAGGATTGAACCGGAGCTTACAAGAAGATTTAAGTTTATTGACAATCCGTACACTCCAAGAAGCTTATGGTAAAATCTGTATCGAGTGCAGCAGAAGAGGAAGGAGAGTCAAGTATGACCAAAGAAGAAGTTTGAATCCAAGGGGGATAACCGAGAGAATGAAGAGTGTTTTCAAAAAGTGTGTCAAAAGAAGAAGTTTAGAATTAATCATGAAGGGAACCAGAAGTTTTGTAGTGGTCAAGGTGGGAAGCATTACTACTTCGGGCAATCTGCCTCTGGAGCAAGTCAAGGGAGCAAGCACTGATACAAAAACACTTATTTCGACACCCCTAATTCGGGGCTTGTAAGTCTAAAAAAAGACACCTATTTCGGCGGTTCCTAGCTAAGAACCGTCAAAATAGGGTCGCCAAAAATTCCCGTGTCCAAACAATCCGCCGAATAGGTTGATTTCCCGATTTTGTTAGTCTATTTTTTGCATTCCTACGCCTCCGCATTCTTTTTCCGACACTTTGCTTATCTCTCTCTCTCTTTCTCTCTCTCTCTCTCTCTCTCTCTCTCTCTCTTCATTCTCTTCACTCACTGTAAAATTTTGCAACCCTCTGTGCCTCCGCCTTCATTCTCTTCCCGAGTCTGCTCCTATGGTCGAACTACTTCATCTCGCTCACTAGATTAAAGATGGGGCTGAAGCTGTTCATTCCGGACTCGGTAATATACTCAAACTTATCTTTTTCTCGCTGGCAAACAAGGAACATACATTGCACCTTTTCATTCTCTTCATTGTGTTTGCACATATCTTCATTATCTTCTTGTGCTGCGCCTATGCACTGATAAATCACTGGACCGCTGCGTCTCCCTCTCTTCATTCTCTTCGTTGTCGGTAATTTTACAACGGGAGAACAAGGAACGTACTCTGCATGCCTCTCTTCATGCTCTGCACCTTTCATGGTAATTTTGCAACTCTAACTGGTGAACAACAAACATGCTCTGCGCCTCACGGTAATTTTACGACCCTAACTGGCAAACAAGAAACATTACAATCTATTCACTCACGATAATTTTACAAGGCGATTAAGGAGCATACACTCTATGCGCCTCTATTCATTCTCATCTTGTGTATGTGCCTCAGATGAATCACTAGAACTACTGCATCTTATGAGCAAGATTGAAGACGAGAAAATAGTAACAATTTTATTTTTTAAAAATACACCTATTTCGGCGGTTGTTGGCTAGGAACCACCGAAATAGGTGTGTTTTTTTGTTCTAAATTGCGCTTATTTCGGTGGTTCTTAGCTAACAACCGCCAAAATAGGTACTCTATTTTGTCGGTTGTTCAACCGTCGAGATAAGGTCGCACACCTATCTCAGCCCAATCCATTTCGGCGGTTCAGAACCACCGAAATAGACCCAAAACAACCGCCGAAATAGGCATTATTTGTACTAGTGAAGGAAAGGCATTATAATTGTAAACGGTGAGGTAGAGATCATGTAACGACCCCAAAACCACCCTAGTTATGAGACCATCACACATTGTGCACTTATTACCTAAGATATGCAAGTACTTACACGAAACCCAAAACTGAAACAAATAACGCATATATTATACAATCAGAGTTTACAAAGTTGTTCATACACCTTACAAAGCGAAAGCTAGCAAAACATACAAAAGCTCCAAGGCTTCAAAATAGAATGGACCACAGGGTCAACAATTCAAATACAAACTCCGAATACAAAGCTAAAAGACGAAAGCATAAACCTCCATCCAAGATGCTAAACAACCTGCAAAAATGATAGTATAATAAGGGTGAGCAAACCACAGCTCAGTGGTATAAACTTCATTAGCATGAGCATGCTCGAAACCCTTTTACAAACATAGCTACATAAGTATATGTTTTGCAAATCATAATCGAAACATAAACTCTTCAAAATAATCCGAAGTCGATTACAGAGTAGAGCAAAGCGGAAGTCACAACAGATAGCTTAACAACCGCAGACATTACTGAGAAGGGCAAGAATGTGACGAAGACAAAAAGGTCAAAGCGGTCCAGACCTTAGAACCCGGCCTAGACCCTGAGCCTCCTTCAGGACCATGTTCGGGCTCCAATTTGGGCACCAAGAATCAATCCGGGCCCTAGGCCCCATGACCGGGTCCTATGTTCCGGCCCCGCACTCTATGACCGGGTCCCGCATCCCGGCCCCGCACCCCATGACTGGGTTCCATATTCCAGCCCCGTGCTCCATGACCAGATCCCGCGTCCCACACTTTGGGACCGGAAGGCTTTACAAGGAGAAAAGTGCCAAAATATGAGGGTTGCTCCAATAAAGTGATACCACATGTACAAGGGTTAAGAGATAGACTTCACCATAGAAAGTCTATAAATAGAGATGGGGGGCTCATTTGTAAGGGGACACAAGATTAGAAGAGAGAGAAAACACTAGAAAGCTCTCTAAAGTTGTAATACCAAAGGAAGTAATAAAGATATTGTTAATAAGTGGATGTAGGCTAGATTAATGGCCGAACCACTATAACTCTCGGTGTTCTACTCGTTTGTAAGATGTGAGGGACCAATTATACGTTTTCATTTGGCACCATCTGTGGGAAACGAACAGCAAAGAAAGCAACCACGATTCAATCAACCCACGGTGGATGTAACAGAAGCTCACCTCAATTCGGGATGGGTGATTCAACGGAATTAATTATTGTTCGGAAAAAAATGAAGGTTGTGAAAGAATCAAAGATGAGAAGCTGAAAAAGGAAAGGATCGACAAGGATTGAAGAGATCCGCAGGAGAAGGGATTACATTGATCAAATCATCGAACGAGGCGAATTGAGCGGGCATACAAATTGCTTAATCAAATGGACAACAAACAGATCACTAAGCGGAAGCAGGGGCCTCGTGATCAAAGATTGCAAAACGTGAAGTAGTAAGAATAGAAGCAAGAGCTTCGTCAGTTCAAAGATCCAAATGCGAGATTCATTTGGTCTACAACGGTGAAGCTGGAGGTTTCCGTTGAAGGATCATCAAAACAGGAGAATCGGATAAGCATGATACCAAATTCAACTTTGAAGAACAACGATCGATAAAAGAAACACAGAGACCTAATCCGGTCGATCAATGCCAAATCGAAGCCAGATTCCCTGAAGCTCAAGATCCACAAAGCCGTCACGCCAAGCGAGAATTTCGGGAGCATTAAGATCCAAAACAATCGTAAGATTGGGCAAATCCACAAAGAATCTCGGTCAATGACGGGAAGCAACGATTCTAGCAAAACTCTGTAAAGCCGTCCGTGCTCAACCTTCCATTTCAACTACAATCTTGATGCAATTCAACAGTGGAGAATTTTTCGTAGTCTTGAAGAGATCTCGGAGATATGCAGTCCGAATCCTCAAGAGGCACGACCGACGAGCACCCTTAAGAAAAGAAGAATCAGAATAAAAGAACAAATCGCTAACTCTCTTCGTTTACTGTTTCATGCTCTAAAAGCATCGCTCGATTATACGACCAAAATTCGTTTTTCGATTGATTAGGATTGTACTTATTACAACAATTTACTCTCCTTCTGTGCAGTAATGTTCCGACTAGGTGCGGCGCCGCTTTTGCTTAACCGCAAGCAACGATTAAAGATATTTGATCCGGCCTATATGATCCGGTGATTGAAGATATATGATCCGGCAAGCATCCCCATCCATAACCGGAAGTTGTTGAGCACGACCAGAATATGTCAAGCACGACTGAAAGCTTGATAAGAACGGACGCAATCTTCTCGACCAGGAGTTTGTGGTGACCAGGAACTTGCTGTGACCAGGGATAATCATCTCCAATACAACGACCAAAGTGGTGCCCACAGTACAAGACTGAATGATATCCTCGATTCAAAACCAATGACGTTCTCCTTCACGACCGAAGTTTCATGACCGGGTGAAGGACTGGTCACATTGGGTCCTGGGCAGCAGTTTCAGTCAGGCCAGGCAACGTCTTCAATTCAAAGCCAGAAGGCAAAATCTCGAAGCACGACCAAAGGGCAACTATCAGACAACCAGCCTCTTGGAGTAGTTGCAACCAATGACAAAGGCGACTGAATAAATTCTAGCACCAAATCCAGGCAAAGTGGCTGGAATCGGGAGACATCGATGCGCAACTTCAAGACAAGAGCAAGATTGACTGGGTGGTGTCCTTCAAGTGACCGGTCGATATCTTTCAAATAGATGGGCGGCCGCATCTCAGCCATGACCGGAAGGCAGCCGGATCCCCTTGGCCGGAAGGCAGCCGTTACCCCCTTGGCCGCAACAGATTCCTTGGCCGCATCGACTTCCTTGGCACGCATAGCAACCGTTCCTTTGTAATACCCCAAATTTCTAAACTGTGATTAGGGCCTTACTTACTGTAAAACCTTAGGAAACCATTAGTTCTCAATATTGAGAAGGTTCTAATTAGTTGGAGGTGCTTGGGAACATTGGGAACCTTAGTTCCCGGAGTATCACCCGGTACTAACCTTCAGTTTGTAGGATTCCTGAAATTTCCGAAAATACTAAATTCCTTAGGAACTGAGAGTGGTTATCAACCTTAGGAAGAGTGTTAGATACTTTTGAGAGTGCTTGGTGGAAGAAAATCATATCTTTCTTCTTTTTAATATAAGACAATCCAGTTATATTTTTCAGTATTTAGTGGTTCTGGGCAAATGAGGCTTCGGAAGAGCTCAGAAGTGACCCGAGAAATTCCTTGAAACTTGATAACCCATGCTAGTATTAACATACCTACATATATAGTTAATACCCATTAAAAAGCTCAAGCCAACTGGCTAAGATGGTGGCCAAAAATATCAACGAAAGGAGAGAAAATGATCTCGGTTACTATTCACCACTATTCACAACCTCCTTACTATTTGTAATGATGATCAAGGCACTTGCCCCCTCCTTTTCCATTCAAAGGCAGTTATGTATGGATGGTTAGGATTGGTTTTGACACTTGACAAATCAATGGCTATGGACAATTCATAGTAATGATTATAAGTTAAAGGATAAGGATGAAATTTATAAAAAGGGGGGGTGGAGGTCGGCCATGGTAGGTGAGCAAGGTGGCCATTCTTCTTCATCTACATTGCTTCTCCTAAGCTAGAAAACACCATTGGAGCTTAGGCAACAATACTCCTCCATTAGAAACACAAGTTTAAGGTAGTAATTAAGCTAAAATAAGGAAAAAGCAAGTTTAAGGAGTGGGAAGCCAAACTCCAAGGTGGGACGACGGTTGGTGGAGATTTTGATCTCAACGCAACTAATCAAGGTAGAAGAACACAAAATGGCTAGGAGAGGACAGGTAACATCTATGCACATCATTTTGCACCTTAAAGCTTATTTTCCTTTTAAGTCATTCTATTTGGTTACCTACGAATCCTATGTCCTATTTTCTTAAAACTTTTACAGTAATCTAGGGATGAATAGTTAGTGATCCTATCAAATCATCAAGTCGAAATAAGGTTGGTAAGTAGGAAAACTCTAAAGAACTTTGAAATGGAGAAAAATGAGCTTTAAGCTTTAGGGAATTGTTGGATGGGTTTCCGACAGTGTTTGAGATAAAATTTTAGGGTAGTCTTGAATAGTGAATATATGGTTATGGTTGAAAAATCAGTCGAATGGAAATGTAGTCGGTTAGACAAGAAAGAAGCTAAAAAATGAGAAAATGTGCTTTACCCTTTCTGAGTGGTTGAATGGGTTTCCCAATTTATCTTGAGCTGAAATTTGGGGGAGCTACTTGCGTTGCTGATATTGGATCATGGTTAAATATTTAGGCCGAGAATCCTTTGGTAAGTTATTTAAGTTGGTGAATAGTGATTTTTGGTCAAAAATGAGTTTTTAAGCTTTCTAAGGTGGTTTCATGGAAATTATTGATTATCTGATTATTGGAGCTTAAATGGTATTTTTATGATGTTATTAAGGTTATTTTACAAGTGGTGAGCTTGATGTGTGAATTACTACTTGCATTAAGCTTGGTTATGATATCTTACTCATGGTTTGTAAATGTGTTTAAGGATAACCTCTTGCGGTGGTGGTGGAAAGTATTGTGTGATGTTGATATCATGGTTATCCTAAGGCTATGCCTCTTGTGAGAGCCTTAGGCCAAGCCGATCGTTCCGGCAACAATATAAGCTCCTACTAATGAATTGAGAGCTACCACTATGATCTACTCCTATTGGGCAGAAGTTTTCAATAGGGGGTGTGCACACTTAAGGACATAGGGTGTGGTGGTGGTGGTGGTGGACTTCATTTGGAAATATCTTGTTTATGATATTAATTATCTCTTGATAATTCTTGGTACAGGTAAATGTGTGTGTGATCTATTCTGATTTGTTATATAGTGTTAATATGTTGTTGAAAACAAAGGTTTTAAAGAGAAATAAGTTTTTACGGGGTGGTAGGTAGTGTTACTCAGTTTTACTGATTTTATTTGTTTGTGTTTTTCTGTGTTTATGAACTCTGTGAATTCAGGGTAACTGGATGGTCATCTTCTCTGCACTGAGGACGAGTCCACCGATACTTTCTATATTTTTATGTTTGTCACCTATCGTAGGAGTATTCAGCCTGGGGTCACCGAGATAGTGCTTGAGGAGTGGAACAAGAAGATACAGGGTTTTAGGCACCCGGAGAATGGCGGCAGTAGTCAGTCCATCACCTATGAAGTTCCCACGGTTTATGAGTACATGGAAGTAGTCCCATGCTAAGATGCTAGCGATGTAATAGTCTTTGATACCCTTGCTTTTGGTGTAAAATAGGAGTAGGAGCTAACATAGTAGTTGGCTGGAAGAGGTCTTTCGGTACTAAGGTGTAAAATGACGGGTTGGTTGTGTCACTCTTTTGGTAGTAGAATAGCAATGTTAGAGAGCTAACGTAGGGGTGGTGGTGGTAATAGCCATACACTTACTAGTCTTTAGTAAGTGTGGGTAACCCCCGGGCATAGTATTAGGGGACCTTTTGTAAACTGACGCATGTATAATATAAACTAACGTTTATGATGTTACTTCAGTTGTGGCATGTCTCTAAGAATTAAAAAATGACTAAGTAAATGGTGGTGGTAAACCGGGGCGTTACAGAGTGGTATCAGAGCTATAGGTTAGCTGGAGGGGAAAAGTCAGGTTTATTGAGGAAGCAAGGTGACCCAGGCTTAGGTTTAGGAGTCTAGGCAGAACCATGTGGTTTGAAAATATGATTTGCTGTGATTTTGAGTGTTGTGTGCTTGGTTGATTATAGTTAACTATTTATATTGCAACTACATATCTGTGTGTAGAATAATGGAGAGGGGAGAGGAGAGAGTAATGGAGAGGGGAGAGGACAGATGGATGAACTGAGGGAGTTGACACTGAGTATGGGAAGAATCTTGGAGCAGCACGAGGCTAGAGCTGAAATCCCAAGGATTTCCCCAGGATAGCAGCTATGAAACCAAGTACTTATTCGAGAAGAGGATCCAGTGATTCTGAGGAGTGGATCAGAGAGTTTGACAAAATATTTGATTATTGATTGCCCTGAAAAGAAGGTAAGTGGGGCTGTATTTTATTTTAAAGGAGAGGCTGATCTGTGGTGGACTGCGGAGGAGGAGAGACTCAAAGGAAATCCAGGTTTTGGATGGAATATGTTGAAGGATGTGATGAGGAAAAGATTTTATCCGGAGCATGTAAGGTTGCAAAAATATCAGGAATTTACTGGATTGAGGCAGCGGATGGATGATGTCAAAACTTATCATGCTAAGTTCGTGGAGCTTGCTAGATTTACTCCGCATGTGGTACCTGATGAGACTGCTAAGGTCCAACGTTTCTTGGAGGGGTTAAATTGGGATTTACAAGAAGCTCTGAGTGTAATACCTATAAGTACTTTACAAGAGGCATACGATAAAGCTGCTAATCTTTGTAGGGTACAACAGAGGAGGAAGGAGGTACAAACAGGGCGAAAAAGGAGAATGGAGACTCATAAGGCCGAGAGCTTTGATAAGAGGGCTAAAGTAGAGGTTAGGCCAAGTGGGGAAGCCAGACCCAATTACTCGGGATGACGAATCAATGATAAAGGAACTAGATACTTTTATTGCAAGATATGTGAAAAGAACCATCCAGGTGAAGATTGTGAAGGAAGGTTGGTGAAGTGTTTTAATTGTGGAAGGTTAGGACATAGAGCCTTCGAGTGTAGGTACGGGAAGGATAATGGAGGTAGAGTGATGGAAACGCTTATCAGAGTAGCGCAGCGGAAACGTTGTGGACCCATAACCAGAAGAAAGGCAGTGAAGATACTAATAAATCTTCATAGGATTCAGGAAGTTATCACGGTTAAGGTTAATTATTAAAGTTTCGGGAGAAACTTTCTTTTTAGGGGGGGAGAGTCGTATGGTAAGTGGTGAATGTTTGTGAATGTTTGTTGGAGATTGTGAATGTTTGTTGGTGCCAAAAATGGTTGGTAATACTTGAATGTTATTTTAGGAATTTTTCTTCATGATTTCATATATGTGGTATCATTGAATTTGTGAATGGTTTATATTGTGTGATGGATGGGATTGGTATGTCTGAGGTTTTGTGTGATGTTGCTGAATCATCTGTGGTTGATAAAGTTACCTGGGAATTATTGTGTGGAATATTGTTTTAATTTCTTGGAGTATGTGACTGTATTGTTGGGTGCGATGAATCGAGCTTCGAGGACGAAGCTTTGTTTAACGGGGGGAGGACGTAATACCCCAAATTTCTAAACTGTGATTAGGGCCTTACTTAACTGTAAACCTTAGGAAACCCTAATTTCTAAAGATGGAGAAGGTTATAATTAGTTGGAGGTGCTTGGTGAACATTGGGAACCTTAGTTCCCGGAGTATCACCCGGTAAACCTTAGTTTCGCAGGATTCCTGAAATTTCCGAAAATTACTAAATTCCTTAGGAACTGAGAGTGGTTATCAACCTTAGGAAGAGTGTTAGATACTTTTGAGAGTGTTTTGGGGGAAGAAACAATCATATATTTCTTCTTTTAATATTAGACAATCCAGTTACATTTTTCAGTATTTAGTGGTTCTGGGCAAACGAGGCTTCGGAAGAGCTCAGAAGTGACCCGAGGAAATTCCTGAAACTTGATAACCCACTAGTATTAACATACCTACATATATAGTCTTAATACCCATGAAAAGCTCAAGCCAAACATGGCCTAAGGTGGTGGCCAAAAATATCAAGGAAAGGAGAGAAAATATCTCGGTTACTATTCACCACTATTCACACCTCCTTACTATTTGTAATGATGATCAAGGCAACTTGCCCCCTCCTTATCCATTCAAAGGCGGTTATGTATGGATGGTTAGGATTGGGTTTTGACACTTGACACAAATCAATGGCTATGGACAATTCTAGAAGTAATGATTATAAGTTAAAGGATAAGGATGAAATTTAGTATAAAAAGGGGGGGTGGAGGTCGGCCATGGTAGGTGAGCAAGGTGGCCATTCTTCTTCATCTACCTTGCTTCTCCTAAGCTAGAAAACACCATTGGAGCTTAGGCAACAATACTCCTCCATTAGAAACACAAGTTTAAGGTAGTAATTAAGCTAAAATCAAGGAAAAAGGCAAGTTTAAGGAGTGGAAGCCAAACTCCAAGGTGGGCGACTTGGTTGGTGGAGATTTTGAGCTCAAGAAACTTATAATCAAGGTAGAAGAACATCAAAATGGCTAGGAGAGGACAGGTAACATCTATGCACATCATTTTCACCTTTAAAGCTTATTTTCCTTCTTAAGTCATTCTATTTGGTTACCTACGAATCCTATGTCCTATTTTCTTAAAATTTTACAGTAATCTAGGGATGAATAGTTAGTGATTATCCTAGAAAATCAAGTCGAAATAAGGTTGGGAAGTAGGAAAACTCTAAAGAACTTTGAAAATGGAGAAAAATGAGCTTTAAGCTTTAGGAATTGTTTGGATGGGTTTCCGACATGTTTGAGCTAAAATTTTGAGGGTAGTCTTGAATAGTTAATATATGGTTATGGTTGAAAAATCAAGTCGAATGGAGAAATTTAAGTCGGTTAGACAAGGTAAAGAAGCTAAAAATGAGAAAATGTGCTTTAAGCCTTTCTGAGTGGTTGAATGGGTTTCCGAATTGATCTTGAGCTGAAATTTTGGGGAGATACTTGTGTTGTTGATATTGGATCATGGTTAAATTTAGGCCGATAATTTTGGGAAGTTATTTAAGTTGGTGAATAGTGATTTTGGTCAAAAATGAGTTTTTAAGCTTTCTAAGGTGGTTTCTTGGAAATTTTTGATTCTCTGATTTATTGGAGCTTGAATGGTATTTTATGATGTTATTAAGGTTATTTTACAAGTGGTGAGCTTGATGTGTGAATTACTACTTGCGTTAAAGCTTGGTTATGATATCTTACTCATGGTTTGTAAATGTGTTTAAGGATAACCTCTTGTGGTGGTGGTGGAAAGTATTGTGTGATGTTGATATCATGGTTATCCTAAGGCTATGCCTCTTGTGAGAGCCTTTAAGGCCAAGCCGACGTTCCGGCAACAATATAAGCTCCTACTAATGAATTGGAGCTGCCACTATGATCTACTCCTATTGGGCAGAAGTTTTCAATAGGGGGTGTGCACACTTAAGGACATAGGGTGGGTGGTGGTGGTGGTGGACTTCATTTGGAAATATCTTGTTTATGATATTAATTATCTCTTGATAATTCTTGGTACAGGTAAATGGTGTGTGATCTATTCTGATTTGTTATATTGTTAATATTTGTTGAAAACAAAGGTTTTAAAGAGAAAATAAGTTTTTACGGGGTGTGGTAGTGTTACTCAGTTTTTACTGATTTTATTTGTTTGTTTTTCTGTGTTATGAACTCTGTGTTCAGGGTAACTGGGATGGTCACCTTCTCTGCACTGAGGACGAGTCCACCGATACTTTCTATATTTTTATGTTTGTCACCTATCGTAGGAGTATTCAGCCTGGGGTCACCGAGATAGTGCTTGAGGAGTGGAACAAGAAGATACAGGGTTTTAGGCACCCGGAGAATGGCAGTAGTCAGTCCATCACCTATGAAGTTCCACGGTTTATGAGTACATGGAAGTAGTCCCATGCTAAGATGCTAGCGATGTAATAGTCTTTGATACCCCTTGCTTTTGGTGTAAAATAGGAGTAGGAGCTAACATAGTAGTTGGCTGGAAGGGGTCTTTTGGTACTAAGGTGTAAAGTGACGGGTTGGTTGTGTCACTCTTTTGGTAGTAGAACAGCAATGTTAGATAGCTAACGTAGGGGTGGTGGTGGTAATAGTACACTTACTAGTCTTTAGTAAGTGTGGCGGTAACCCCCGGGGATAGTATTAGGGGACCTTTTGTAAACTGACACATGTATAATATAAACTAACGTTTATGATGTTACTTCAGTTGTGGCATGTCTCTAAAGAATTAAAAAAATGACTAAGTAAATGGTGGTGGTAAACCGGGGCGTTACATCCTTGGCCGCATCGACTTCCTTGGCCGCTATATATATATATATATATATATATATATATATATCAGTCCATAACCGGAAGATAGTCCAACTCCCTTGGCCGCATCCTCAAGTGCAAGGCCGGACGTTATCATCAACTAAAAGCCAAACAACTTCTTCCTTCCGGGCTAGACTAGGGTCTCAAGTCCAAGCTCAAAGCATGAATTCCCAAGGCATTGACAATCGAGAAAAAATGTGAAGCAAGCAACCTACTAAAAAACTGAGATAAGTCCATCAATCTTGAAATACTGGCTTAATTATCTGTTATGTGTTGAGCATGATTGTCTCTTTGTCGCTTCTTAAGACTTGTGCCTCGGATTTCCAGAGATGTGCTTACCTTTGATTACCCAATAATCTTTTCTCATATCGGAAATTTATGAATTTGATAAAACATCGGCTGTTTTACTAGATAAGCACAAGAATAATGTCCATTTGCTTTTGACAAATGACTTTGCTGTTGTTTGACACGCATTAGCCAATGTTACATAGGACAAACATTGTGATGCTTAAAGCTTTGTTACAATTCAGGAAAATGCAAAAACTTTCATCAATTTCAGTTTTTATTTTCACAGATATGCTAAAAGCAGCCCCAAATATCCGTAAGTCCAAATGCGTATACATCTTCTGCCTAAATTCTTATTAAAGCAGTAATTTAGTCTTGTTGAAATCCCATTCTGTTTGACTTAATTGAGCTTTATCTGTATCAGCTGAAGTTAAAACATGGTACTTCTCGATTTCTATTGTTATTATTTACACCGCTGTTGACTATCTTTAAAAAGCTTTAGTGCAAAAAAAAACTGTTGATACAATGTTGTTAGCAATTGTCTTCAATTTGGAAAGAACGCTGATATGACATGCATGAGGAGCTTTATGGCTTTGCCTAAGAATCTGAGATGGGATTCCAATATAAATATTCTTGCTCAGTTCAGACTGATTTCACCCCTGGTTTATCTTCCTACTGGAGAGAATATACAACACATCCTAGTTCTGATTTTTTCTTTATGGTTTTAAACACAAAAATCTTCAACTTCAGCTGTTTTGCATTCGTTTACACCCCAACATGTTTTAAAATTGCTGTTGTTTCTGCTGCTAAAAAATGCTCCATATTGAGCATTATACATTTTGTGCTATACAAAATACAACCAGAACCTCTCATCTACTTTACTTCATCAAGATAAGTTGTTATATTTCTGAAGAAATTCAGTACAATCAAAATCTGTTACTACCATGCAAACAACTGAGTATGAAATATATTCTACTATGCATATCTGTTTTAAGGCTCCACATAGCTTGCTAATGGATATTCAGGCCATGAATTTTGACTAAATGTCTGTCTGTGCTTCTTCTAAGTTTCATTCTTGGATTATTCCATCTATTTTAAACATTATTTCATATTATAGATCAAGGTCTTCATTCCCCAGATTTTTATTTTGAAGACAAAGGCAATTAAGTATGAGTTCACCATACTTGAATCACAAGTACCATCCTTTGGCTAGCATAAGCAAAGTTGGGAAAATATATTATCTCTGTTATCCCTTTAAGGGAATTATCATCCTTTGGCTAGTAAAAGCAACGACTTAATCATCATATTATTTCACCCTTTCAAAAAGGGAATGGTTCTTATTAAAAGAACCATTGGTCTTCTTTATGAAGATCTTATTATGGACTTCTGGATTTCTGGCCTTCTTAAATATTATATATCAGAACATCAGGGGATCCATCCATCAAGATATTATGGGATCCATCCATCAAGATATATTATCTCAAAGATTTATGTCCCAGAATTTCCAATTTGTCAGATTTAGAAGAAAGACACTTGTGGGACTTTTGATTGTACTAATTGTACCGACTTTTTGTAAGTTCATGTTTCTTTGTAAAAGCAAAAGAAAAAGAACTTGTGGGACTAGGAGATAGGAGAATGGGAAAATAATGTAAGTTTCTATCTTTCTTTTATGTAAGTTCCACTTTTTTAAGTACAAAAAAGTAGAACTTGTAAGACTAATGAAGGGCAAGAATGTGACGAAGACAAAAAGGTTAAAGCGGTCCAGACCTTAGACCCCGGCCCAGACCCTGAGCCTCTTCAGGACCATGTTCGGCTCCAATTTGGGCACCAAGCATCAATCCGGGCCCTAGGTCCCATGACCGGGTCCTATGTTCAGCCCCGCACTCTATGACGGGTCTCGCATCCCGGCCCCGCACCCCATGACTGGGTCCCATATTCCGGCCCCATGCTCCATGACCAGATCCCGCATCCCACACTTTGGGACCGGAAGGCTTTACAAGGAAAAAAGTGCCAAAATAGGAGGGTTGCTCCAATAAAGTGATACCACAAGTACAAGGGTTAAGAGATAGACTTCACCATAGAAAGTCTATAAATAGAGATGGGGGGCTCATTTGTAAGGGGACTCAAGATTAGAAGAGAGAAAACACTAGAAAGCTCTCTAAAGTTGTAATACCAAAGGAAGTAATAAAGATATTGTTAATAAGTGGATGTAGGCTGGATTATTGGCCGAACCACTATAACTCTCGGTGTTCTACTCGTTTGTAAGATGTGAGGGACCAATTATACGTTTTCAATTACTATATCCAGAAGTTTTTCTTTAACTTGAGGATTACTTAACATACTGTCAGAAAACGAAAATAGAATAAGTAGGAGAATTCCATAACAAAGCTCATTTGCATAACAGATCATAACTTTTGCTGAACGAAAGTTCGTAAATTAGAACTATCAAACTCAAAAAGCAGAACGGGGGAAGAAATGACAAATAAGAGTGTTCATAAATCAAAACGTTCACAAATCATAGTGAAAAAGAGTGGTTCACAAACAGAGTCATTAACAAAATAGTCACAAATCAGAATGGTTCCCAACATAATCATTAACAAATTAGAGTGGTTCGCAAATCAGAATGGGGCACTAGCTCAAGCGCTCATATAAAGAAGGGTGAAGGCCCGAGGATCAAAGAATCCCACACATAAAAGGTTGAGACCATTAGTTGGACCCGTCGGTCACTACTCATCCTGGGAAACCCAAGGAATAGAAAATAGAAGGACATCCTACGTAGCATGCTACAGGATAACTCGACCAAGTCATCCACGGCTGAGAAGGCTAAATATTAGGTCCCATAAAAGAAGCATTCTTCCAGAACAAAAGGTGTTGCTAAGAGGAGACAACATAGTATAATAAATATCCTTACTTAACAAAACTAAATTCTTTGCTAAATAGAGGTCTTATGCCAAGATTGCCAAAGCATGGAAAGCCAAACAGAAACAAAGAAATCATGCTTTCAAAGCAGTTTAGAGATCATAAATAGAACGAATACTTCCAGAACATAATTACATGTAAATGCATACTAAAACATGTCAAAATAGATTATACACACTTAAAGGATCATAACTCCGAAAAGGAAATGCAAAACGGAAGTCAAACGAACATTTTAGACAAATTTAGAGAGGTGTCAAGACATGCGTCCGAACCTACAAGTCCGGACGTATGCCATGACTCAAATCAGAGGTGTCCGAACATGTGTCCGAACCTACAAGTCAAGACGCATGTCATGAGTTAAGACAGAGATGTCCGGACATGTGTTCGAACCTACAAGTCCGAACACATGCCATGACTCAAATTAGAGGTGTCCATACATGTGTCCAAACTTACAAGAATTCGAATTTCTTCAATTCAAGCAATCAAGGCATATGTCTCATCATTGCTGATACCTTCTTCTTGAGTGTATCCATGCACAATGAGTTGTGCTTTGTTGTGAGATATGTTACATTGATCATCTAACTTGTTTCGAAAGACCCTCCTTGTACCAATTGGTTGTTGGTTGGCAGGACTTGGAACAAGATGCTAGACGGAGCCTTGCTCTAAAGAACTAAGTTCTTCTTACATGCAAACGATTCAGTCATGATCACCTAAGGCTTGATGAATACTTTTGGGCTCAATTGTAGAAATGAATACATTATAAGCACAGAGACTACGATAGACGTCACCACGGGTTTACGTGCCTTTCAAAGGTTCACTTATAATTTGATCAACGGGATGAGGAGGTCTGTTGAAATTTCTTGTGGAAGACCTAATCTGAGTATCAGGGGTAGTAGAGGATATGTCTCTATTCTGATTTGAGACAAAGGGAGTTCACATCGACCGAATGAGTCATGCCAGTAGAGCAAGTGGGACTTGTTTGGGGACTTTCATTTGAAATTTCTTGTGTGGGATCCTCTGGATTATCATCAATATCTGAAGAAGGATCTTCATGGTCCTGTTCAGGATCTTTGATTGGCACAATTACTATAGGTTGAAACTGGCTAGTGCTCCTGATGTGTTGATAAGTGCAAAACATATAGACTTATTAAGGTTTAATCACCTTATAATTTGTAGCATTTTAAGTAATGTTTCTCACTTATCTTAGTTTTATCCTAGAATTATGTTTTGATATTAACTAATGTATTATATGTGTTGAATGTAGGAATAAGCAGTATATGAATCGATATATTAAACAGGGATTAAAAATGAGTCACGGCCGCGCTAACCTTACTCACGTCCTTGGATATTTGGTCGGACGCAATCAAGGACCATGACCATAGTCACGTCCGTGAAAAAAACCGGACACGACTAAAGATCAAACCGCGGAGATTAGAGATGTCCGGCCATTTTTGGGCGGACAAACCGCGGACGCAAGGAGAAGACACACACAACCGTGGCCCGTCCGTGGATAAAAGGGCGGACAAGACCCAGACCTGTCCGTGGCGCGTCCGTGGAAAAAAGGCCGGACGTGACACAGGATTGATGGCTAGAGACGACCGAGGATTAATACACGGACGCAAGTCATGTCGGCACTGTTTTCTTCAATTATGGACCGTTTGTTTATTCCACCGAGATTAATCTCACCTAATACATGAGACTTCTGCATGGTCTCATCTCAAATACTGCACCCCATCCTTATCGTCTTCTTCAAATTCCTCTGCTATATAACCCATTCCTCCTCTCCTATACTAGTATCGATCTATCCATCACCGATCCACTACACCACAAATCACACGTCCATCCCATTTCTCTTCTCTCATCTTCTCCATTTTGTTTTCTTTTCATTCCACCATATCCACCTCTAGTCCACATATTCAAATGGCAGAACAAATACAGGAGTCGACCATACAAGATTTCTACTACTCTTGTTTCTGTTTATCTATTTAATATTAGGCTAGAATATGTATACTCTGGGAATGGTTATTATGTGTTTGAATTAATTATGCAATATGTTTTACTGGTTTTATTTAAATACAGTTTGTTACGATTAAAGCTTATCTCTCGCCTTTTTAATAAATTACATGAATTTATTAAAATGCTTTACTAAATCTATTTTGATCAGACCCGTGATAAATAGATAGGTTAATTAAGCCGTAAATCTGGAGAAAGCTTATTATGATTTAATAAGTTAGTATTTTCAGATGCAAATATAATTTCTCATATTTAAACCGTCCGTTTACATGTGTTTTTCTCAAATCTAGATTAGACCGAGCATTTTCTGGTAAACGAGTTCTTTTGAGTCTATGATTTAGTCCTTAAGATAATAAGAGGAATTTTGCCAAACTATTATAATTAAACCGGTGGACATTGCATAAAAGAGCAGATTATATTAACCTGAACCTAGAGTTCCGTTTAATTTACCTTTTTATTTAGTTTATTTTATCTTCCCTTTTTATTTATTAAAACAAGTCAATTAATCCCCATTTTTGTGACAAGCTTAGGTACTATATTAATTCCCCTTAGTCCCACGGTTCGATATCCGGTCGCCTCCACTTTACTATACTACTGCGACCGGGATTTGTTTGCAGCCCGTTAGCTATTTTGAGTTTTTAATTTCTTTTTCATTTGTTTCAATCACACCAGTTCCAACCACTCTCATTTTCCAGTCTGCAAAATGGCGCCGTTGCCGGGGACTAGATTTATTCTAGTCCCTAAGCCCCAGATAATTCACTTGCTATATTATAATATTTTGTCTATATTATTTTGTTTGTTATTTATACTCATTATCTACTATATTTTGTTTATATTATTATGTTTGTTGTTTATACTAATTTCTGACATCTAACTTCTAACATTTAAATTTCAGTAATCTAACTTCTAACATTTAAATTTCAGTAATCTAACTTCGAACATTTAAATTTCAGTAATCTAATTTCTAACATTTAAATTTCAGTCATCTAATTTCTAACATTTAAATTTTGTCATTTAAATTCTGTCATTTAAATTTTGTCATCTAAATTCTGTCATTTAAATTCTGTCATTTAAATTTAAGCACTTTAATTATGCGCTCTTTCTTTTAATTAATTACTTAGCATGTATTTTTAATCCTTTTTGTTTCTTTATTTTTCGGTTTAATTACTCTAATAAAAAAAATTACTCGTGTCCGGCCTTTAAAAGCCGGACACAAATACGGACATACTATAGAATAAAAACAAAAAGAATGAAAAAGAAAAAAAAAGTAACGGAGCTCACGTCCGGCCATAAAAGGCCGGACGTAAGCCGGACGCAAGAAAGGAAGCAAAGCGTCCGCCCTTATTTCGCCGGACATAGAACAGACACCAGCATAAAAATTTTTCTTCGCTCCCGATTTTTATTTTCTTCTTCTACCTCTGTTTTTTCTTCAATTAAACTCTTCTACATACCCGACGCTCTCCTCATTCTCGACGCCAGCGACCACCGCAGCAGCAACTCCGGCACCGACGCGCAACCGCTGCACCACCACCGCGCTACAGCAGCTCCGAAGCCGACGACCACAGTCACCACCTACAACCATCGGTGAAGAACGAATTCTAAAAACAGGTTCTTCAGATTTCTTAATGTGTTTCGCAAATTTCAAACAAAATAAGTAGATTAGACATGTGAGTGTGAGATTACGCTGATGATATTGTGCTTTGCGAACGAGGTTTGCGAATTCTGTGTCAATAATGTGTGGATTTAGCTGAAATCAACAAAAATCTGGAAACGCGGTTCGAATTAGGGATTTCGCTCTCCGGGTCTGCGTCCGGCCCTGCGTCCGGCCCCCCAGACCCGGACGTGTATATATATATAAAAAAAAGATTGAAAAAAAAAATTCTAAGTTGTTTTGCCGGTGAATCGTAGTGCTCTGTTTGATATTAATTTAATTTTTATGCTGTTATTGTTTATTTACCTCTTAATTTCAAAATTTATTAGTATGGTTCGCACTCGTGGTGGACACTCTGGTGCTACTAGGGGCAATTGCCCCGGTGCGTCCTCTTCTGCACCTCCTCCCCAGCCGACTCTTCGTGATGATGGATTTATTTCAGCAGAGGCTCGTGCCTGGTATGACCAGGGGAAGGATTTTGTGATGGAGAGGTGAATAGCGCCTGATGTGATCGAGGCCACAGGGGTGGACACCCTGTTTGCTAGTTTGGGACTTTCACGAGTCCTAAACATGGGCGAGGGACTCTTCCTTCCAGTCATGGTCAGAGAGTTCTATGCGAATGCCCAGGCGGGTAACCAGAGGATTACTTCTTTCATCCGCCATCTCCCTGTCGAGATCACACCGGAGACCTTCTCCACTATACTGCAGATGCCGGTTAGCCCAGACCATATTAGAGGATTTACAGAGGATCACCTGCACAGATCAAAGGCGAGGTGGCTCCAGGATGTAGGTCGGACGACCCGACGTAGAGGGGAGGAGGACAAGGATGTCCTCCCTTACACGAGTTTCCCCACCTTGCTACAAAGACTACTCTTAGAGATCCTTAGTCATCAGATCCGGCCCCATGCCGCGATCGATGCTTCTGATGAGGATTGCGCTTTATTGGACTACTTCCTCTCGCCATCTCCACCCGCTCAGCGCGTCTCTATTCCACACATCATGTTCAGCCAGCTACATAAGGTGGTGTACTATCTTCGGACAAATAAGAAGAAGATCACTCCTATTTTTCCCTGCTTCATCCAACACCACCTTTGCTCTGTCCTTCCAGAGGGTGCCACACATGGATTAGAGGTCCGGACGGGAGAGCGCCCAGTCACATTACAGACTGTGAGGCGCTGGGGCTTTATGCGCTTAGATGACGGTACCTAGGTCAGAGGTCGCACTGGCCAGTCTTCCACCGGTTCCTCCACTGCAGCAGGGCCTTCTACAGGAGCTACACCTTCATCTGATCCCGAGCCACCTTCCACAGTACAGGGAGCTGAGCCCTACAAGCCGACGACCACCGTCATGCAGGATCCAGCTCCTGTTCCGATACCTCCTATCCCGTCAGAGCTGCAGACCCAGTTTCATGCCTTCCATCAGATGCAGCAGCAGATGCACCAGCGGTTTGAGAGCTTTGAGCAGACACAACAGAGGGTGCTGGCTGAGCAGACTGCGCTCCGCGAGGCCCAGACACGGATGACAGAGCGCTTAGACCGGAGTGGAATTTGCATGCACAGACAGCTCAGTAGCTTTCACGGTCGAATGAGCAGCAGGAGCGGACGGCTCAGCTCATACAGCATCTCCTTGCTCAGATAGGCCAGGGACAGCAGCAGCCACCACAGTGATCTTTTCTCCTTTTATTTAGTTTTATATATCTCTGTTGTTCACTAACTTATTTTAAAACTTGTACTGTTTTTAATCTCGTCATACTTTGTGTACTCAGGAGGTAACATTTCACTTTTATTTTCTTGCTAATACTTTTATTTTATGCAGTGCATTTTTATTTATGTATTTCCTCTTACTCCATCTACATCTTATATTTTTCTTGCTAATGCTTTTATTTTATGTATTTTACCTGCTATTTATGGTGCCACTTGAGTTCTGCTGGCTATACGGTTTTTCTTTTCCAAATAAATTCTATATTCAACATATAGCTGAACTCACATATGGAAAGCACCTCCGTTGTTCTGGCAATTTTGATATTCTTCGGTTGGACACTTGCGTGAACTTAAGTGTGAGGAACGTTTCACCCCTACCAAAGCTTTAAGTGTGAGGAAGGGCACCTTCCTCAATTTACGATACCAGGGGACTCTCAGTTACTTCTTTGTTATATTAATGTTCAACTATCTTACGTTTAAGTTTTATTAATTTAACCTTTTATGAGTGTGGCATATTTTGAAAGGTCCTTTTCTTGATTTTATTTTGAACAATGAGGACATTGCTCCTCTCAAGTGTGAGGAAGTAGAGACTTTCCCAGAAAATATGCCAGTTGTTGTTAATGCCACACTCGCTTTTTGCTACTCTAATTGCCAACATTTTGAAAAAAAATGAGATAAAATAATTGTGGAAATGTTTGAAATTAAGCCAAGTGACAACTGAAAGAATCATTTTGTTTAAAGGAGTTTGTATAAAATTATTTTTAATCAAAACACTCTATTTTCATTTAAAAACGATAGATCTGCTAATTGTAAAAACCAATTTAGTTTAGCTTGGGATTTTGGAAATGATTGGAAAGTTAGGAAAGAAAAGGATAAAGACAAGGTACTCCGGTGTTTATAAATTTTTCTAAACCAAAAACAGGCCTCGTCTATCCGGTTATTAAGTCCTCCGGGGTGCCTTAACACCTATCTACCTAAGATCTCGTGATCTGGGATAGAAGACCCAACACCGCTACAAGGAAAGAGAAAAGTCTGGGGTATAGAAAAATAATGCAATATAAAAAATGTTTGTTTAGTATATACATTTCTGCATTCAAAAAAAAAGAAAGCAATAAATTGCAATTTTTATTTATAAACATGAGTACATGGTGTTGAAAGGTATTGCGGAATAAGGCATTACTTCATACCCCTTGTCATCCCAGTTAGAGAACTGAAATTGGAGGAAAATCCCAGTTAATCTAACTTGCTTTCTGCAATCTAGTTTTTCTATGAGAGCAGAATTATTCACTGTTTGCAAAAACCTATTTAATCTATGAGAGCAGAATTATTATGAAATTGCTTTTTCACTGTTTGCAAAAAAACCTACTTCTGAGAGCAGAATTATTATTTCAATTGTCACTTTGCCTAATTCCCTTATACACTATTTAATCTTGTTTTATACTACTACTTAGAGATAGTTACACTCCTTATTTGCTTGAGGACAAGCAAAAGCTTAAGTGTGAGGAAGTTTGATAAGTGCAAAACATATAGACTTATTAAGGTTTAATCACCTTATAATTTGTGGCATTTTAAGTAATGTTTCTCACTTATCTTACGTTTTATCCTAGAATTATGTTTTGATATTAACTAATGTATTATATGTGTTGAATGTAGGAATAAGCAGTATATGAATCGATATATTAAACAGGGATTAAAAATGAGTCACGGCCGCGCTAACCTTACTCACGTCCGTGGATATTTGGTCGGACGCAATCAAGGACCGTGACCATAGTCACATCCGTGAAAAAAAACCCGGACACGACTAAAGATCAAACCGCGGACGGATTAGAGATGTCCGGCCATTTTTGGGCGGAGAACCGCGGACGCAAGGAGAAGACACACACAACCGTGGCCCGTCCGTGGATAAAAGGGCGGACAAGACCCAGACCTGTCCGTGGCGCGTCCTGGAAAAAAGGCCGGACGTGACACAGGATTGATGGCTAGAGACGACCGAGGATTAATACACGGACGCAGGCATGTCGGCACTGTTTTCTTCAATTATGGACCGTCTATTTATTCCACCGAGATTAATCTCACCTAATACATGAGACTTCTGCATGGTTTCATCTCAAATACTGCACCGCCATCCTTATCGTCTTCTTCAAATTCCTCTGCTTTAAACCCATTCCTCCTCTCCTATACTAGTATCGATCTATCCATCATCGATCCACTACACCACAAATCACACGTCCATCCCATTTCTCTTCTCCCATCTTCTCCATTTTGTTTTCTTTTCATTCCACCATATCCACCTCTAGTCGCACATATTCAAATGGCAGAACAAATACAGGAGTCGACCATACAAGATTTCTACTACTCTTGTTTCTGTTTATCTATTTAATATGTTAGGCTAGAATATGTATACTCTGGGAATGGTTATTATGTGTTTGAATTAATTATGCAATATGTTTTACTGGTTTTATTTAAATACAGTTTGTTACGATTAAAGCTTATCTCTCGCCTTTTAATAAATTACATGAATTTATTAAAATACTTTACTAAATCTATTTTGATCAGACCCGTGATAAATAGATAGGTTAATTAAGCCGTAAATCTAGAGAAAGCTTATTATGATTTAATAAGTAAGTATTTTCAGATGCAAATATAATTTCTCATATTTAAACCGCCCGTTTACATGTGTTTTGCTAATCTAGATTAGACCGAGCATTTTCTGGTAAACGAGTTCTTTTGAGTCTATGATTTAGTCCTTAAGATAATATGAGGAATTTTGCCAAACTATTATAATTAAACCGGTAGACATAGCATAAAAGAGCAGATTATATTAACTGAACCCAGAGTCGCATTTAATTTACCGTTTTATTTAGTTTATTTTATCTTCCCTTTTTATTTATTAAAACAAGTCAATTAATCCCCCTTTTTGTGACAAGCTTAGGTACTATATTAATTCCCCTTACTCCCACGGTTTGATATCCGGTCGCCTCCACTTTACTATACTACTGCAACCGGGATTTGTTTGCAGCCCGTTAGGTATTTTGAGTTTTTAATTTCTTTTTCATTTGTTTCAATTACACCAGTTCCAACCACTCTCATTTTCCTGTCTGCAGTGTCCTTGACTGGTCGTGGACGTGTCGTTGTCCTAGGTGAACTACTTGATGGTTCAGGGAAGTACTTGATAAACTCAAACTGGAAAATCCTTTTTGATTGAGAATTTACACACAAAAATCCACTCAATCTCCCTCCGCCCTACCTACGGACTCCGGGACAGTTAAGGACTTTATCCCTAAGTCCTCTACCCTCTCCTGACAGTAGGCCTACGGTTTCCCAACCGTTCCCCGACTGGTCGGGCTACCAAATACCCAAAGTATTAACTCACCAACCCAGTCCTATCCAACTCACCAACTTCCTAGTACTTACATACACTCAATCTACTCACACTTGCTTTAGTTATCTCTCTTTTTTGTATATAATTTTTACATAAGACATTATACTTCGTATTTATACAAGTAAGTTTAGACGTGTAACAAACAACCTATGATCTCTTAGACTCTAGGAGTCATTTTCTTCTTCATCCTCAGCAGAATAGCCAAGCTCGAATATGGGCTGATCTTCAACTTGCTTTGGAACAGTCAGGACACGGTCACCCTGTGGTTGGACACGATGTCGGTGAGTACTCAGGTGGTCGGTCACCACTTGTACTCTCC